>SJYQ01001619.1:122239-160345 GCA_006410935.1 Redunca redunca | reverse complement strand
CCAATAATCTAACATGTTAAAGAACTTTACTCCAAAAGTATATTAGAAGCCATTCAAGATATTCACTTAATGTATTAAAATTAAAAATGGTATTACATTCTGAATAGTATATTGAATCACACACTATCAGGAAATCTGTAAGGTCTAAAACAATAAAAATGCAAATGTTTGCTTCTTATTTTTCTTCTAGGTAGAAGATTTAAAGACATTAGTAAAACAGAGATGATCATGTAATCCATAATGTAAAAATTCTTAAGTTCAAGAAAAGCATTCTGGGTCAAAAAAATTATAGTTTATGTATATAATTAAACATAATGAAATTAATTTTAATTCATGTATTCTGGAAAAAGTAGAAATTACGCTCTCATTTCAGGTTGCTATTCATGGGTTATTGTATCTTTTAACTACTTCTCATTTCCCTTTCAGTTTTCAATCACTGGAGGAGTCTGGAGAATTTTAATATCAATGCTTAAGACAATGGATGCCAAAAAAAAGTGGGGGTAGGTAGAAATACCACTCTCATCTTATTTGCATCCCTTGAGTTATCTCCAGAAATATGTAATAATGGAAGTATCAGAGGGTAACCAAATATCTTGTTATTGTCTCCCATTTATAAGACAAGGCAGGCCTCAGTGAGGTTTGCACCCACAGGAACCACCCTTGTTTCAGTCCTTCCTTACCACATCAGTGATATTTAAAATCTTCCTTGTCATCGCTTCTTTGTCATTGTGTGGAGTTGGAGTAAACCAGAGTTTTTGGAATGTTTCATTTACTAATTTCTAGAAGAAAGAAAAATTTCAAACTTATAAGTACAATAAATGTGGCAGAATTCTTAATCCCAAATTCTCATTAAAGCCCAAAGCAAAAGTATACATATATATATGTGTGTGTATGTGTGTATATATATAAAACCCTGAAGTTTCTGGTATGACATCCTCAGTTTCAAAAAGATCACCAATTAACTTATAAAAATTATAAATTTTTTTCAGTTTGGCAAAGATTTTAAATGGGTTAATAATATGCCAATGCAGGAGATGTAAGACTCTGGTTCGATCCCTGGGTCAGGTGATCCCCTGAAGGAGAGCATGGCAACCCACTCCAGTATTCTTAGCTGAAGAATCCCATGGACAGAGGAGCCTGGAGGGCTACAGTCCATAGGGTCACAAAGAGTCAGACATGACTGAAGCGACTTAACACAATACTATGTCTAGTATAGAACTGCTGGATATAATGCACTTAAATGCTTTTGATCAAACTAAAAAATACTTTTGCTGCTTTGGTAGAAGTTGTTAAAAAAACAAAACAAAATCAACACCCAAAAAAGAAATATAGGGACAATCACATATATATAGATTCATTAATGAACTCTAACTTTCAACAAAGTATTTACTAATTTAGAAAACCAAGCACATAACATTTGAAAATCAATTTAATTTGAAATAAATTTCCTATATACAATGTAATCTCTACAATGACATTAAATATTACAATTGCCAAATTGGTTTGATAAGATCAGATTTCATTAACTAATGTAGGACCTCAAAATAAAAATACCTAAACATGTCTTTTTCTTCAATTTATAGTCTATAATATTGATTCACTTGTATAGTTTTTATATATACATAATTAACAAAACTTATATATATATAAAGCAAACATTTAAATTACTTGGGCTTTCCTGGTGGCTCAGCAGTAAAGAATCTTCCTGCACTGCAGGAGACAAAGGAGACTTGGATTCGATCTCCAGGTTGGGAAGATTCCCCTGGAGGAGGTCATGGCAACCCACTCCAGTATTCTTGCCTGGAGAATCCCATGGACTACAGAGGAGCCTGGTGGGCTACAGTCCATATGGTTGCAAAGAGCTGGACACAACTGAAGTGACTGAGCATGCACACACATGTAAAACGTTAATGAAAAATGAATTTTTAAAGTAGTCAATGTTTTTAACTTACCTTAATGCCCTCTTCATCATTTACCCTGCGAATCATTTTTACACACATTTCTGTAATTTTTGGAAATGTTGGTTGTTCAATACAAATGTCTCTTAAAATCTTTATCACCCTTTTTCTGACACTGATACCAGTATCCTAGGAACAGAAAGATATTCTAAATGTCAGAAAAACTGAGATGCAAGGTATATGAAATTTGATAAAATAAAATTAGAAAATACCAAGAAACAGTATACATACATTAACATGATAAACATGGTCCATATATTTTCTTTTTAAACACATTTATATTAATCTTATTATAAATATGAGTTATTTAATTATGCTGTCTTTGCTTTTAAAATATAATATCCAACATATGGAAAATATTAAATAGCACTGAACAAAAGAGGAGTGTGTAAGCTTGCCAAAATTAAATGGAGTAACAAACATGAAACTTTGAGGACAGTGTTTGGCACTTAAACAGCATATGAAGTATATTTAACAAAAATGTTTATTTTTAACAAATCTTTCAAACCAGTATCACTATTTTATAATTTATAGCATATATAAGGAAAAAAGGAACAGATCAAAGGAAACAAAACCTTGAAAAAAATAACAAGACTGGCTTGCCTTTTTAAATCTCTCAATGTCATGGTGGCTATGTGTAAGAAAGAGTTAGAGAATACTCTAAATAAAACTGAGATGAAATATTGTGGTGGATACATGGGTGTTAACTGTACTATTTTTAACTTTACAGATTTCCATAACTAAATCATCTTTAAATAAAAATACTGAACACCCATTGTGCAAAATTATCTCCATTATGTAGTAGAGCAAACATGAAAATATTTTAGGATATATTGGTAAGGTAGATGCTGTCAGAGTTCATTATACCTGAAAATCCTGTTTGTCCTTCACTCTTGAAAAGAGTAAGACATTAAAAGTGAAAAAATTCTTCTACTGTTTCCTTAAAATTCTTTGTTTCCATCAAGATTTTATGCTAGTTGGTGATGAAATTATCTGTAACTCTCAGTCCCACAGTATTTAAATATTGGACTAAAAGTGATAAATTCTTGTCAGTTTAGGAATACTGAAATCCTGTATCTAATCAACCTCTGTTGAGTTATAGAAGAAGTCAATAACCCTGCAGTGGGTGGTATGGAATTTCAACAAATATTTTGTAATGCCAATGTTTCCTTTCATTTCCAAGGAAATACTTCAGGGCCACAGAATTCAATGCCATAGAAGAAAAGAATATCTTAGAATAGCATTTCTTATGTTTGCTCTTAAAACTCAAATGACTTTATTTAGCTTGCAGGTATCTAAGTCTGTCATAATTCAGCTTTAAGGAAATATGCTAAACCAAAAATATTGTCAGACACCAAAGTTCCATACATAGCTCTCACTGAAATAATTCTTCCTGTTTATATACATATGTATTTATAATTACTCTAGAATCCTATCCAAAATACTTAACTATGTCATGTAGCTCCTATCATTTACTCTTTGTATACCAGCATAATCAAATGCTAATCGTAACTGGTAAAAGGAATCCAATTTTTACCAAAGATGTGTTTTACAATATTAAGTAGCCCTCCTCTTGAAATATGTTCTTCTTTAGAAAGTTGCTACAGTTATATATAAGGTAAGATAAATACAGAATTGATATCTACTTTTTTACCTTAACATTTTTAAAAAGTGGTATTAGGAAGGCAAAATTATATTCATAAATTATAATATAAGTGACAAAACAAGCATACCAATATTCTTTCAATCAGCATATCATAATACTGTTCAGCAAGCTGAGGTCGACAAAGGACAAATCGACCTAGTAATTCCACTGCTGCTTCTCTGACACTAGTGGAGTTATCCATTAATCGTCCGTGAACTCCTCGCTGCATATCCAGCTAAAGAAAAATAAAGAAAATGTAACTTACACTAAGTAGAGCTAATATTTTAATTTGAATATAAAAGTCACATAAAAAGAATAATTTGTGTTCCTCTTTACCCTTGCTAGAATACTGGGGTCTACAGCAACAACCTCAGATAAACACTTCATGGCTTTTGTTCGAACGGCAATTGCATTTTCACCAAGAACTCGAAGGATCTGCCAAGCAAATATTAACATTTTCATCAATTTTAGAACATGTAACTTTTAAACAAAACACAGAAAGAAAACATGCAACAAATATAGAAATACTGAACTTACTTTCCTTCAATTTTTATACATGTAAGTAAAAACATCTGTTATGCTGATCCAAAGTTTTCACTTAAAACATTAAGGTATGGTGTTCTACACTTTATAGCCTATCCTTTCTTCTGTCATTCTCAATTAAACTTGTTTTTTTATTGCTATGTTTCATTTGCAAGAAACTGTAGGCCCACTGAAAACTTTCTATGTGTAACTTTAATCAAGGATATTTAGTATCATTTAAATAATAATTTTGGTAACTGAATAATTTGTTTTTATAACAGCAATCACTCTAACTATACCATCACTCTACCTGTACCATACAGATAAATATCCACTTATCTGTAAAACAAGAATCAACAGGTAAAAGGCATGCAGAACAAACATATTTTAACAAATATGGAACAAAGAAGCAAATGTTATTTTCTTGATTTTTTAAAAATATCTGTTCTCAAAAATGAACAGACATCACACACAAGTTTCTAGAATTAGAAAAATCAGTATCACTGTATAAGGAATTCTGCCAGTTTACCTGTGTCAAATAAATATCAAAGCTCTGGGCAAACGGCCTCATAGAGGCCAAGTATCGAACAATCAAACAAGCATCATCATAGTCCACAGTATCAGAGTTCATTCTGCAATGAAAAGTCATTAAATTGTAATTAATTTAATTTTTTTGTAAAGTAGGTAAATAGATATCAAAGAGACAACTGAAAACATTGGATCTTTTCTTTTTGGATCTTACTTTAATGTGCTGAACTGAGAAGGTGTGGTTTTGATAATGCTTCTAAGAAACTTCTTCCGGTTTTCAGCTCGATGCATAATTTGACCAGTTGTCTCAACTTCCTTTGCATGATGTGACCCTTCAGATGATTCTTCATCTTTTTGTGATTTCATTGCTTTTTCTGTTTCCAGTGTTGTATCACGGAACCACTGGGCAATATAGAATTTACGAGAAAACTGGAAAGAAATTTTAAGACTTGAGTTTGATGAAATTAGTAATAAAATTTCCAACCTACTGACAAAGTGTTCACAATCAGAAACACAATTATCAAGGTTTACTTTAAAAAGAAGAGTTTAGAACACATGGATGAAACGCTGAAGGTAGAAGACTATAGTTACTTTCAAAATTTTACCTTACTTCTTCAA
Organism: Redunca redunca; assembly: GCA_006410935.1. NCBI lineage: Eukaryota > Metazoa > Chordata > Mammalia > Artiodactyla > Bovidae > Redunca > Redunca redunca. The sequence goes on along the minus strand of SJYQ01001619.1, from coordinate 155,074 downwards.
GAAATATACAGCCAATTGTTACTGAACTATATTAACACTAAGGTACATGTATAATCTGTTCCTGAGCTTTTTCCCCTCCACTTTATTGAGAAATAATTGACATACATCATTGTAGAGTCTGTTCCTTTCTACAAAGACTGAAAACCTGTAGTAGTTGGCTGAAGAGCTTTAGCTATTTCCAACCTCTTTATTTTTATTTAATTCTCCAACTTCTGTAGATGCATCAATTAAAAAAAAATTAAAAGTGCCCCATTATAGTGTATAAATTTTACATACAAGCTTACTTTACTAATATTTTGGATATANCAGAATTAAGGATATTTAATATATACATATAAAATTCTAATCATTTTATAAAAATTCACTTTTTAAATGCTAATAGATTATCTCATACACTACCTGGGTCAATGATCTTTGTCTCAAAGATAAAACATGGAAAGATTTCGGATTACCCAAGTCACATAATATTAGGAAACAACAATATCTGTATCAGAATTTGACTATCACACATTTCTATTTCAAAAATTAACATTCCAATACTGCTCTCCTCTTCATAACATTCTCAGTTTTCTTTCAGACCAAATTTGAAATAAACATGTGAACATTACAAAATAAGGAATAGAATCCTACCACCAGTGAAGGATCAGTCTCTGTGTTTTCATCCAAGTAATCAAGCAATGCTTTCTGCAATTGCTGTATTTCATCTTCCCCTCCTGAAACCTATAAAACAAATCAGGTAATAACACAAAGATATTACTAATATATTTTAATAAATCATCCACTCACAAACAGAAATCTGAGGGAAATAATCTTATAAATGATAAAAATGTATAGGTATAGTTAACTAAAAGGAAGAAACAGAAGAATACTGTTTTTTGAAAAACATTATATACTGATAGATCAGGTTACTTTTATGAATTACATGGTAACTTTTTATAAAGAAGCTCATAGGGAGCTGACATAATAATTATTAGAAAAATGTGTATGTAAATCTTCAGAGGTAGGAACCTCCTAACACTGGTTTTCTATTTGGTAAGAGACACCTCCAAACTTCTAATCTAGTAAATGGAAACTGTTACCTGTATTATTATGTATTATGGGTATCTTTGAGATATTATTTAAAAAGAACATTCTGAAAGGGAAATATTTGTAATTAATATAAAATACTTTATGTCACGTAGATCAAATATACAGTAGGTATATTTGAGCTGTTCATTTGATCTGGAAGCAGAAAGAGACTGAGTCTTTAGGTCCTGTCAAGAACAATGTTGTTGTTTAGCTGCTAAGCTGTGTCCAACTCTTTTGAGACCCCATGAACTGTAGCCTGTCAGGTTCCTTTGTCCATGGGATTTTCCAGGCAAGAATACTGGAGTGAGTTGCCATTTCTTTCCCCAGGGGATCTTCTAGACCTAGGGATCGAACCTGTGGCTCCTGCATTGGGTATGCAGATATTTTACCACTGAGCTACCAGGCAAGCGCTTTCAAGAACAATACAGAGCAGGAAATTAACTGGGTTGACATTCATGTCTATAGCTTATACTCTGGTGAAATGCCAAATATATGGTTTAGACTATATCACGGCATCTGGTCCCATCACTTCATGGGAAATAGATGGGGAAACAGTGGAAACAGGGTGAGACTTTATTTTTTTGGGGTCCAAAAATCACTGCAGATGGCGACTTCAGCCATGAAATTAAAAGACGCTTACTCCTTGGAAGAAAAGTTATGACCAACCTAGATAGCATATTCAAAAGCAGAGACATTACTTTGCCAACAAAGGTCCGTCTAGTCAAGGCTATGGTTTTTCCTGTGGTCATGTATGGATGTGAGAGTTGGACTGTGAAGAAGGCTGAGCGCAGAAGAATTGATGCGTTTGAACTGTGGTGTTGGAGAAGACTCTTGAGAGTCCCTTGGACTGCAAGGAGATCCAATCAGTCCATTCTGAAGGAGACCAACCCTGGGATTTCTTTGGAAGAAATGATGCTAAAGCTGAAACTCCAGTACTTTGGCCACCTCATGCGAAGAGTTGACTCATTGGAAAAGTCTTTGATGCTGGGAGGGATTGGGGGCAGGAGGAGAAGGGGACGACCCAGGATGAGATGGCTGGATGGCATCACTGACTCGATGGACATGAGTCTGAGTGAACTCCGGGAGTAGATGATGGACAGGGAGGCCTGGCGTGCTGCGATTCATGGGGTTGCAAAGAGTCGGACACGACTTGAGCGACTGAACTGAACTGAAGCAGAAAACAAAGATGAGAATAACCTATGTTCTGAGAGTGTAGTGAAATGGATATATTCAGAATGGTTTTTATTTAGTTGTATCTGGGGTATCGATTTTTCTTCTTTAAATTTTCAATTTTATATTGGAGTATAGCTGATTTAACAGTGTTGTGACAGGGACAGGGAGACAGCAAAAGGACTCAGCCTACATATAAAGGTATCCAGTTCTGCCCAAACTACCCTTCCATACAGGCTGCCACATTAACACCGAGCAGAAGTTTCTGTAGTACACAGTGGGACTTTGTTGGTTATTCATTTTAAATATAGTTGTGTATACCTGATTCAGTAATTCTAGGGAGACTCCTGAGAATCTGCATTTCTAACAAGTTCCTAGTAATATAAAAGTTGGTGCTGCTTGTCCAGAGAATCATATTTTGAAATTCTAGGGTAATGGTGACATCCTGTCTGCTCAAAACGGTTCAAAAGAAAATAAAAATGAATACACAGACACATATGTATGTATATTCTAAAAGAGAATAATAAAGCAAATGCTAACCACTAAAGAAATCCGGATGAAAGATTTGTGGGAGCTTTTTGTGCTATGCTTAAAACTTTTCTGTAAGTTAGAGGCATTGTCATGGCCAGCATGGATATGGTTATGGACATTAAAAAAATGAGAGTATAAAGAAAATGAAAAAAGCTTTACATGGCAGGATTTCAGATCATTTGGGCTACTTGGTGGCTGAGACGGTAAAGAATCCTCCTACGGTGTGGGAGACCTGGGTTCAATCCCTGGCTTAGGAAGATCCCCTGTAAGGGGGCATGGCAAGCCACTCCAGTATTCATTCGTGCCTGGAGAATCCCCATGGACAGAGCAGCCTGGTGGGCTACAGTCCATGGGGTCACAAAGAGTTGGATACGACTGAGTGACTAAGCCTACACATATCATTTACCTATCAATCTTCTTAAGTTATCTTAGTATTACTATCACCTCCTCCACAATTTACAATAAAAGTATTGTTAAACCAAACAGCAAGTAGTATCATACATTCATAACAGAAGTTCACACACACACACAAAAAAAACTTAACTAAGGATTATATAAATCATTTGAAAGTTCCTGTTATACAGAATTCACCCTAAGGTATATATTTTCTCTGTGGCGCTTTCAGATGATTTTATTCTGAATCTACAGAATGAAATCCAACACTAACATAAGAATACCTTAAAAAGTTCTTAACTATTTATGATTATTCCCATAATGTAAATTCTTTATCTTAATACCTGTTTTAAAATTCGTTCTATAGACCCTTGATCCATTTTGCTTGTAACAGCATCTTTCCTCAGTCGTGCAGCAACAGTTCCAAGGTAATCAAGAGAGGCCACTCTTAAAGCCATCTCTGTTGACTTGTTACTGAACTGATGAACCTGCATATGAAAAATAATTTTAACTTAACTTAAAATATTTTTGATAGCAGTTTATATAAATTCCATATCTATGCTGTTTTACTTGAAATTTAAATATTTTTCCCTTGTCATATTGTCCCACAAAGTAATTACCCTTTAAAAATTTTTTGTTTTATTTTTTTTGGCTGCATCCTGCAGCTTGCCGGATCTCAGTCCCCTGACCATTGACTAAAACCCTGGGCCATGGCAGTAAAAACCCAGAATACTAACCACTAGACCACCACAGAAGTCCCATTAAATGCCCTTTGAATTTTCAGAATTTTAACATTTTCATTAAGGAAAAAAAAATTATAACTAAGTCTTCCTAAGAACACAGTCACTTTCTTTAAATGTAGGCTCAACTGTATAAAATGGGATTATAACTAAGAACTTTTTAGGCTGGAATTTCAAAGTCTATAAAAATATCTTGGTTTCAGAATAGTATTAATATATTTTCCAACTGACAGAAAGTAAGGTCCCCAAAGCTCTGTAACAACTACACAAGTCCAAATGTAATTTAAAAATAAAGATCACAATAGCATTTCCTTGTATTTATTTCCCTAATACAGTATTACATGAGGACTAAAATGTGTCATGTTTTTAGAAGTACTCTTAAAGATGACAGAGTTCGTATTAATCAGTTCCATGCTTTGAAATGAATTAAGTAAAATAACTTATGACTCTGTTGAGATGCTTCTAACAAATAATACTTTTAAACAAACAAAAGAAGTTTTTTAAAGCACTGTTATCTTATGTAATGAAATGAAAGCACCAAAAGTCACAACATTTCAAAATTTTATACAAGGTACCGACAGTATTATGTATAGTAATGCACATGCAAAAATAGAGATGCAATGGTCGTATTTCCTTACACATTCTTAAAGAATTCATCATCTGTGAATCAGAGCACATCCTCATTATGTTGTCTTCTAGCAATCTAACAATCTTTAAATGCTATGCTCTTACCAACAGTCTCCCTAACAAACTAAGGAGGAGCTCGGCAGCTGGCCACTCAGGCTTATTGACTGTTGAAAGGAGGTCTTGGACAAAGTTTTCAAAGAGTGGTCTGTAATCTTCTTCACCTTGCTTACTACCACATCTGTTCAAAGATAAATAATGAAAAAGCTGTGAGTTTAGGTGACATGTTCACCAATATGACTGAAATTTTGTTAACTAAGTTTCTCAACTTGTATATCTAAACAAGGTGTAACAGAGCACATTAAATAAAATATGGTTTAAAATGAATCTATTTCTCAAGCTTCATTTTCCCCCTACTACAGGAAATTCATTTACTGACTAATATTAACATTACTTTCTGGCAAGCATAATACATTTTAAATTATGACCACTGTTTTTCTATGAGATTACTATAAATTCCTCTGAAAACTAAGTAAACCTCTATCCCTAAACTTTCCTATTCAACCAGAATGTCTGAAAATTCAATGAAAAATTAAAGAATTTCAGTCTTGTACTTTAGCTTCTAGAGTTCAACCCCCAAGAAAGTTCATGAAACTAGACTTTATAATATTCCAACTGCCTCATTTTGAAGATAAGGATATCAGGAGTCAGGGAGATATAGCCAGGGTTTAGACTATGGAAGGAAGTTCGATTAATCTTTTACATAAAAGAAATGAACTATTCTCTCCATGCGGAAAATAAAAATCAGATTATGTTAATTTTACTCACTTTTTAAGGAAGATGGAAAGGAAGTTTTGGGCTGTTCGCATGGCTGTTTCATAAGAATTGGTAATGACAACATCTTGGTCAACCTAGATTGAGAAAAATGAATGGACATAAGAAATAACAACAAACAAATTATTTCAGTTGCACTACCATGTTATTACTGACTAGGGCAATACAATTAAACACTAAAACTTTATGAACTTCCCTGGTGGTACAGTGGATAAGAATCTGCCTGTCAATGTAGGAGACACAGGTTCAATCCCTGATCTGGAAAGATCCCACATGCCACGGAGCCTGTGCACCGCAAGTACAGAGCCGGCACCATAGAGGCCGGGAGTCACAATGACTGTGCCCATGAATCTCAGCTACTGAAGCCAGCACACCCCTGAGCTTGTGCTCTGCAATAAGAGAAGACACCGCAACGAGAAACTTACGCACTGTGACTACAGAGTAGCGAGCACTCTCACAACTAGAGAGAACCAGCTCACAGCAATGAAGATCCAGCACAACCAAAAGTAAAAGAAATAATTTTTTAAAATACTAAAACTTTACTATACTCTTATATGTAACAGAAGATGTAATTAGCATTGTTGTTGTTCAGTCCCTCAGTCATGTCTGACTCTGTGATCCCATATAAGGCAGCACACCAGTGTTTCATTTCCTTAACTAGCTCCCGGAGTTTGTTCAAACTTATGTCCACTGAGTCGGTGATGCCATCCAACCATCTCATCCTGTTGTTCCCTTCTCCTTCTGCCTTCAATCTTTCCCATCATCAGCGTCTTTTCCAATCAGCCGGCTCTCTGCATCAAGGGGCCAAAGTACTGGAGCTTTAGCTTCAGCACCTGTTCTTCCAATGAATATTCAGTGCTGATTTCCTTTAGGAGTAGCTGGTTTGATTTCCCTGCAGTCCAAGGGACTCTCAAGAGTCTTCTCCAGCATCACAGTTTGAAAGTATCAGTTCTTTGGAGCTCAAACTTCCTTATGATCCAACACTCACATCCATACACAACTACTGGAAAAACCATAGCTTTGACTAGATGGACCTTTGTCAGCAAAGTAATGTCTCTGCTTTTTAATAGGCTGTCTAGGTTCATCATAGCTTTTCTTCCAAGGACCAAGTGTCTTTTAATTTCATGGCTGCAGTCACCATCCACAGTGATTCTGGAGCCCAAGAAAATAAATTCTGTCATTGTTTCCATTGCTTCCCCACTTATTTGCCATGAAATGAGAGGACTGGATGCCATGATCTTCATTTTTTGAATGGTGAATTTTAAGCCAGCTTTTTCACTCTCCTCTTCAAGAGACTCTTTAGTTCCTCTTTGCTTTCTGCCATTAAGGTAGTTGTCATCTGAGGTTATTGTTATTTCTCCCGGTAATCTTGATACCAGCTTGTGCTTCATCCAATATGCTTCATTCTTAACATATGTTAAGAATGAGAAACGTGTGTAACAAATGAAATACAAATGGTTGTTTATCATGATCTAGGTCAAAACAATTTTGATCAAAAATACAAAAAGAATTTCAAAAAAATTTGCAGGTTCAAAGTTTATGAAATGCTGGAATATAATACTAAATAAAATTCAACTCCATCATTAGAAATTTAAAGATCAGTATATAGGTAATTCAAAGTTGTAGAAACCTGATACATGAATAAACATTAAAAAAATTCACTAGTTACCAGAAAAATATAAAATAAAACATTGTATTATTTTACACTAACCAGACTAGGCAAAAATCAAAAAGTATGAATGTAAACTAGAATATCACTTGAGAGCAAACTGACCAGTTTCATTAAGTTAAAAGTGCATGTAAATTATGATTTAATATTCTACTTCTGAGTATACCTAGAGAAACTTATGCTTCAAGTTGTGTGTCACATATGATGTATTTAACCCAAGTCAAAAAGAATCTAGCATTAGCGACATGTATTAAAAACAATGGCGAGTGAAAAAATTTGCTGTAAATGTCATTATATCATTTATGTAAATTAAAACTATCAAATAAGCAGATAAATAAATAAATGAAAGAAGATAAACATTCACAATAGTAAGGAAAGACTGTGAAAAGAGAACAAGATTAGGAGAAGTGGAGAACAGGGACCTCAACCTTTTTATTTGTTTTATATTTTGGATCTTTCTGATTATAATAAAGAAATAAACCTCTTTCAATTTTTTGGAGGTAAAACTATAGAACCTGGAAAAATGTTAAGTGTTGATGGGTAAAAGCTACAAAACCAAAAGCAAATCATAGCTATAAGTTACTCAAATTGTTGTTGTTTAGTCTCTAAGTTGTATTTGACCCTTTTACGACCCGATGGACTGTAGCCTGCCAGGCTCCTCTGTCCATGGGATTTCCCAAGCAAGAATACTGAGTGGGTTTCCACTTCCTTCTCTAAGGGATCTTCTGAACTCAAGAACTGGCAGGTGAATTCTCTACTGTTGAGCCACCAGGGGAGCCCCCAAGTTACTCAACAGAGAAGGCATAAATTCATTTTCAGCATGAATTAAACATTAATTACATTAAAATTATTTGTTACATGTGACTATAGATACTGCATACTATAATATTCATTTTCAAATTTAGTATCTCACTTGATCCTTATAACTTGTAACAGGCTTGTTAGGTATTATTCCCATCTTAAAAAGAAACAAGATTAAAACAATTTATACATTTCATGAATGGTGGATACTAGAACTCAAGTCTCCTAAAATTTAGTCTAATGCTCGACAAGGATCTGAAAGCCCAGTCAAGAAAAACTAATTAACACCTTCAGTTTTATAAGAATGGCAGAGAATACAGGTATTTCTTTCTACAAAAGCAAACAGTTCTAAAACTTACAAATGATTCCTTACTTTTTTATTTGAGTCCTCTTCTGAATTAGAGTCCTTCTCTGATGATGGTAAGTGTACTACACACTGAATTAGTTGTAAAACCAGTGCTGTAACCATCTGAATATACATAGGCTCTCCATCCATATCACTACTATTTAACCTTTAATGGAGAAGAAAATATTTTAATCATACAGCATATGAAGAGAATTTCATTTTACATGTTATTTATAATCTGCAAGTTTCAGGATGCTTTCTTTACCAAAATTTCTAGGCATTATCCTTAGTGCTTATAACAGTGACCTTAAGTTAATTATTTTTGGGAAGTTAGAAATAATACCAACTAAATGTCTATGTATAGATCATTAAAATAGTCACAGGAAAAATGTGGTATATAAAATTCTATACTTTATATGTACTGCAGGTTGAAAACTGTAATGTAAAACATCAAATATTTTTCAAAGTGATTTTAAAATGATAAGTCTTCAGGATCTCACAATGCCAAGGCATTCTGATATTTCTTTTCTTATTAAAATCTGCTCCATAGTCAGTTCTTGATCATACGTTAAGAGTATGAGGTCTGTGACACAGAATGTAAAAATCCAGATTTTAAATCTTTTTGTTTAAAAGAGTATTCCTTTATATATTGATAGCTTTTCTTCAGGTTTTAGTAGACAATAGATGTTTATCGATACACAAGTGGTCCAAAAAAAGTAAGATGAAAACAATTATTTTATAGAAGACAACCTTCAAAGCAATCTAAATATAACCCTATATGCTAGGTCAACACATTTAATCACCCAGGAATATTATGACAGTCATGGAAATTATGATGATGATCTATGCCAACAAAGGCAATACTGCTAACAATAGTGGATAGCATTTCTTAGTTACTCTGTGCTTAGTGATTTAAAGTCATGTCTACTGTCTATATTGCCATTAGAGCAATTTTTCAGCTCTCTTAAAATAATATTCTATGACTTACTACTGTATAAAGGATTAAGTTCAAGTTCCTTAATGAGGCTTGTAAAATCCCTGAACTGTCTCTGATGCTTTGGAGCCGTATTTCCTACTGCTCTTCTCACAGAACAATGGTTCTTAAACAGGGATAACTCTGCCCTTTAGGGGACCTTTGCCATGTCTAGTGAAAATTTTGGTGATCATAATTGGAAAGGATACATTTCTTTTGGTTATCTAGTAGGTAGGGGCCAAGGATGCTGCTAAGCATCTTACAGTGTACAGGCCAGCACTCCAAACAAAGTACTATCTGGCTCAAAATGTCAATTATGCCAAGACTGAAATTCCCCGCCAAAGATTTTTACACTTGACAATCACTGACCCTGTAAGTCCCTCGAGAGTGTATTGTTATTTCACACATTTAAGCTATTCTTCATGCTGTTCTGACACAGAACTGCCTTTCTTTTATTCGATGATTAAAACAAAAATCAGAAATGATAAAGAATATATATATGATGGCTACAGTATAATGGGGTTCTTCATCATAAACTTGATGTTTGCTATAGTTAAGTTACCTGAAGTTCCTCAAGCTCCTCTTGCTGGTAGGTAATCTTGCAAGTGAAGTAAAAATTTCTTCCAAAATTAACTGCCTATGTTTTTCATATCTTGAGAATACCTATTTAGCAATTATAAGATTTCAACTTAAGTTATAATTATTTGAAAACAAACAAAAATGATATACTATGTGATAAATATCTAATCTGCCTTTTAGAATGAAAATGTTTTCAACATCTTCAACAGTAATGACTTAATTTGCTCAGCTTTTCTATCATTAATTGTAACATTCTTATAGAAGTCACAGTATACTAGTTTCATGTAGAGGAATATGTATCTTGGGTATGGAAAGTAACAAGATTTAAATGACTTTAAATAATGGATTTTATTAAGAAATTATTAAATATTTTAAAATACTTAGAAGTGTTTAAAATCTAAGGCATACTAAAATAGCCCTCATGGAAAACTCAAATCTGCATTAGTTTTTGCAAATTTGTATTGAACAGTATCAATATTATTTTTCTGGGGGATAACTAAAAATGTGTACTGATTATACTTACTGCAGTGACTAATTTAATGGCACACAATTGTAGTTCACTGACATTTTCCACAAAAAATGGTGTTATTCCCATTGAAGATACCTGCACAGACCCAGAGAGTAACGATAATACACATGTGTAATAGATTTCAGTAACATTCTACATTACTAAGTCCCAAAACACTAGAAAACTTACTAAAAAACAATGAGAGAGCATTTTCTTCTCCCTCGTCAATTGGCACCTAGTTTTTCCTTTGTTCCCTTTCATCCTCAAGAAAATTAGTACATACCTTCCTTCCCAGATGCCATTCCTCTAATTACCAACTTTTAGACTGATAAATGTCACAGGAATGCAAAAAAACAAAATATAATTCACTCTTCTGGAAGAAACATCCTAACATATTTTAAAGGAAATGATCATATAACTTTCAAATAATTTAGATTTTAGAATTTACACTACATTTACCTTTCTTCTGCCCCAAGTGCTTCTTTTTAAAACTTCCCTAGACTTTTACTTCTTCCATTTAGATATAATATACTCAGAATAGAAAAAATTAACATAGTGCTGGTATTATTATTGAGTGCTCAAGGTCAAACTGAACCCAATTAGGTCCTTTATACTTAAATTATTTGGTCTAGAAATATGGAGAATGCTTGAAGAAAACTTACCTGAAGGATTGTTGTGTCTGTTAGAAGTTGTATTTCTAGTAGTTCTGATAAGCTGCTAACGATGTCACAAACTTTATTATAAAGCATTACTATTACTCTCTGCTTATGGGTAGAACATTTAGCCCGTTTTGCCTTTGAACTTAATAAGCCTCCTAAAATGAAAAAAAAATGAAAACAAGGCTTATGTCAACTTTTAATAATGTCTAATAGCAATGGGCTTCCCTGGTGGCTCAGATGGTAAAGCGTCTGCCTACAATGTGGGAGACCTGGGTTTGATCCCTGGGTTGGGAAGATACCCTGGAGAAGGCATTGGCAACCCACTCCGGTACTCTTGCCTGGAGAATCCCATGGACAGAGGAGCCTGGTAGGCTACAGTCCATGGGGTTGCAAAGAGTTGGACAAGACTGAGCATCTTCAATTTCACTTATAGCAATGAAACTGCTTCCTGAATTAAAAGAACACATCTTATTTTTCTTCCCTTTATAAAAATATAACTTGGCAAAAAAAGCTATTTATTCAAGAGAAAATTATTCTCTAGGGAATACTCAGAAAGTCAACATTGTTAGATTTTCAATGGCTATTAAATTCTTGTATCTTAAATATATTTCTTGTTTTTTTTTCCATCGACTGGAGCAGGATAGTAAGATTATATTCCCCTTAAATCAACTTGCAATAATTAAATAATTATTTAATAGATAATGAACTTAGGATATTCATGATTCAAGTTTGCCCTCCTCTCTTCAAATGTTAATATACTTGACTCATTTATAAAGATTATCAGTAAGAGAAAGAATATACATTTTTAATTTATTTTTTATTGAAGGATAACTGCTAAGAATATACGTTTTTAATCAACCCATTTTGTAGATAATATTTTAGGCAAAATTAGGGTGAAGTGCTAAATGGAAACAGAAGTGAATATTAACATTATCTAAGATTGCCAGACCAGTAAAATTACTTGTTATTATATGTAAACAGTTGCTAAAGAAATTATAACTGAACAAGTACCAGACTGAAAAAGTTCTATATTCCAGTCAAATGAAGGGCAGTGTTTATTACAATTTTATAATCTAGTAATTTTGGTGCCATTTGAAGTCACTGCATTCTGACCTATTCAACATGGCAAAATTATATTACAGGTAATTTTGATATTAAACTATAAAATTATCAGTATAAAAAGGCAAACCAACCTCCATGAGGATCTAATCTGTAAACAGGATCATACTGAGGATAAAGTGTATTCTGCAAATGAAATTTAGTGTACTGTATAACTCTTTCAATTACATCCTCAATATATACAGCTTTTGGCATGTTAGGGGATGTCATAATGTTTATAGTTGTAAGACAGGCATCTGCTGATTTTGTCACTCTCTCCATAATAAGGTCTCTCCATAACCTTTCTTCTTCTTCGGTATCATTATTCTGTAAAACAGCACATTGTTAATGAAATGGAAATAAACACATTTATAGGTTAAAATATTTTTTAAAGATTATAATATATTTGACCTTCACTGTAAAACTCTGTGTCGGGAAGATTCCCTAGAGTAGGAAATGGCAACCGACTTCAATATTCTTGCCTGGAAAATGCCATGGGGTTGCAGAGTCAGACATAACTGAATGACTGAGCATGCACAGCGGAAAACTTGTTAAGAGTTTTGATGTGGGTCTATTTAAAGAATATCAGGAATGAAGTACAAATACTTATGTTAGGTATGATTTTTGTGTTANATTTTTTAAAGATTATAATATATTTGACCTTCACTGTAAAACTCTGTGTCGGGAAGATTCCCTAGAGTAGGAAATGGCAACCGACTTCAATATTCTTGCCTGGAAAATGCCATGGGGTTGCAGAGTCAGACATAACTGAATGACTGAGCATGCACAGCGGAAAACTTGGTAAGAGTTTTGATGTGGGTCTATTTAAAGAATATCAGGAATGAAGTACAAATACTTATGTTAGGTATGATTTTTGTGTTAACGTTTTGAAATATAATGTACTCATTTTTTAATTTCACCATTAAGTGACATCCTAATAACAAAGTTTTAGTTATATTTATCTTCTGGGATAGACTTATTTTAAAAGCAAGTAAAATGTTACAGACTCAGTCATTTCTAATACCTATTTTTCAACAACACTGTATTTTTGAAACTGAGATTAAAAAGTGGTGATTATGCAGACTACCGAAAACATAGTTTATTTTCTAAAATAGATAATTCAACAACTGATAGACTACATTTTAATTTATACATCAGCAATATGCATTACAATTGGAAAAAAGTGACTTTAATCTTACTTTTAAAGTGAAAATCTTTCTATCACATCCTTAGTTATACGATATCGACTTTATATTCTAGGAATATTTTCATATGCATGCTATTGAAAGCTTTTAAAAGTGAGAAGAGGAATTAATAAAAGCATAATATATGTAAAGCAGGGCTTTATACTAAGACCAAAAAACTCCATCTCTAGCTTTCTTTCATTTTACTACTTACATATCTACTAAAGAAGTAACATAAAATATCTTTTCTTTGATATTGAAACTGTTATTTGGAATAGTCAATTAGGGAGGTTCATCACTCATGTCAAACATTAAGGCTTAAAAGCAACACACTAAAAAGTGCTAAGGTTTTCAGGAATAAAAATAATTTCATTAAAAGTGACTCAGCGAGTTCTCCAGAACTTTGAACTCTAGATTCTTGCTATTTACCACAGTTTCTTGCTGAAGTATTACACACACACACACACACACACACACACACAAACCTTGTAAGACTAAAGATGTAGTATTGAGTTGGCTCAAAACTTCGTTTGGGTTTTGTAATATTGTATGGGGAAACCTGAACAAACTTTTTGGCCAACCAATATACTGTCACTATAGTTTCTCTAATCCCTTAGGTTTATATGATTCAAAAGTTATTTTAAAAGGGCACTGGAAAAATATGGATGTATTTAATAAACCACAGAAATACCACCTGAGATTACTTTTCTAAATTCCATGTAAATCACTTAGCACTCCTGTGCCTTCTGAAAACATCAAGAACACTTCCTTTCTTGATATAATCAAGATATATCAAGAGATATATTTCGAGATATAATCCAGTTCATGTGCTAAACATATATACTATGTATATATGAGAATGAAGTATTATCTATCAATAATACTTGCTACCAGTGCTTCTTGCTAGATGAAAACTGGACCTTTTTCTGTTTCAAAAATTTTCTACACTATTTTTATTTTCAGTCATTTAAAAGTAAATTTCATTCACTCAAAATATTCCCAAATTCTTATCTCTTACGTTTAAGTCCTATAAGCATTAGTGTTTGAATTTAGTAATTGTTAAAGAGACACCAGGATCAATTCAAATGCACATACAGTTTTGAAAGTCTGCTATAAAGGTTAGGAAGGCAGACCCTGGTTTATATAAACCATTATTGTACCATGTTGCTACCGCTTTTAAAAAAGCACACTAAAATGTAATGACAGCTGTAGTTAACATTTATTGAGAACTTACAGTGTACCAGACATTGTTAAGCAGGTTACATGAATTAATTGAGGAAACATCCTTTCAACAAACATTTGAGCTAGATATAAATATAATACATAAGGATCAACATTTTAGGATACATTAAGAAATCACCATATGGTTTCCAACTATTTAGTTCTCCAGGGAAGGTCAAGAAAAAGAATTACTTTCTACCAACATTTTGTAATTGAAAAGACATTTTAAAGACTCATCCACTTACAAAAGGAAAAGCATAATGTAAGATTAAAGAATGATCCTTTGAACTGAATGAATTTACATCTGTCACCATATTTATATCAAAGCTGTCAACTGATATGTAACACATTAATTTTAAACTACTAAGAATCAAATTCTAACTGTAAGGCTAAATGTGAATTAGTAAATAGTGGCAACAAGTTCAAATCAATAAAATTTGGAATTTTCCCTATAAATCAAAGTTGCTTATGAAAAACTGTATAATTTAATAGAGTAAAATTAACAATACAGATCTTAAACTTACATGATTTAACAAAGTAGAGAGCTTTGAGCCATCTTGAATATTCTTTTCCAAGATATTTAGGACTTTCACAGTTTTGTCAGTGGAAAGCTAAACAGAAGCAAAAATTATTTTATCAATCATTGGTAAACATAGTAAATTATTCAAGAAATATTCTGTACAATTATTCCCCTTAGCTTATGGATTATATAGCATTAACACTAGCTCAAACAGTAGAAAAATAAAATTTTATCACTTAGCTCCTCCACTCAGATCTGAATTATGTAGAAAATTACTTACTTATTTTTGAAAGAACAGCAAACGGAATGGGCATATATGTATGTTTCTAACGCAAATCCTACCATATAGCTAGTTAAGACTGAATTTGTTCTGGCCCTCTGCTCTGTGAAAGTGACACTGACATGCATATGGTCACAGAGGCACCCACACACACTCTCTCTAAATATTTCATCTGTTGATTTTTTATTTTTAAAAACACCTATTTAATTTCTTACAAATAATGTTTTCTCTATTTAAAAAATTAGTAGTCATTGTAGAGGTTCTACCAGGATGCAACTATTACCCATTCCTTTGACTAAGTCTCCTTTTAGGTCCCTATTATGTAGCTAGGACTCTCAATGGAATCAGTCAGAAAAGTAATATGGGAGGATCAACAGAGTAAGTGACATCAGGTATATTTTCTTTATTTATATACTGGTGTTGGAAAAGGAAATGGCAACCCACTCCAGCACTCTTGCTTGAAGAATCCCACGGATGGAGGAGCCTGATAGGCTACAGTCCATGGGGTCGCAAAGAGTCAGACACAACTGCGTGACTTCACTTTATATACTGGTGTATAGAAAAAATTTCCCCCAAATATATTGTTTTAGATAATTTCACAATAGATTAAACTACTGAAACTTTTGGTATATTATCCATGCTTTGAAAATACTCAGTAAATGGACTTTTTTGAAATAGCTAGCTAATAGAACACTACCTAATAGAAACATTATATATATTTTGGAAATAGAAACACTATAGAACTTATGACATTAAACCTAAAGGGGGCATTGGCACTTCGGAAAACTGATGCCATATTTGCATATACAAAATAAATCAATATATTCCTCACTGTACACAGTAATATCAGTGTGAACCAATAGTACATTAATTCTTGGGTAATCATGTGAAATGTCTGTATAGCTTTAAAATCCTAACTCATGAAACTTCTGGCACTGTCAGTGGGAATGTGAATTGGTGTTGCCACTATGGAAAACCAGTACAGAGGGTCCTTAAAAAAGTAAAAACCAATCTGTCATAATCAAGTGATTCCACCTCTAGGTACATATCTGAAGGAAACAAAAGCACTAACTTCGTAAGATATATGCATTCCCATTTTTACTGTAGCATTATTTATAACAGTCAAGACATGGAAGCAACCAACGTGTTTACTCATAGATGAATGGATAAAGAAAACATGGTGTGTGTGTGTGTGTGTGTGTGTATTTAGCCATGAAAAGATGGAAATCTTGTCATCTGCAACAATATGCATGGACCTTGATGGCATGATTCTAACAGAGATAAGTCAGACAGAGAAAAACAAATGCCATATGATCTCATCTGTATATGGAATCTTAAGAAAAAAAGAATTTATAAATACAAGGAACAGATTGGTGGTTGCTAAAGCTGTGAAGTGGGGGTGGGTAGAGTAGATGAAGGTGGTCAAAAGACACAATTTCCAGTTATCAGTCAGTCCTGGGAATGTAATGCAAGGCATGATGAATATAGGTAACAATACTATGCTTTATGTCTGCATGTTGTCAAGAGAATAGAACTTAAAAGTTCTCATAATAAAAAAAAAATAATGCAACTGTAACTGTGTGTGGCCATGATGTTAACTAGATTTACTTTGTATCCTTTTCCAATACACACAAATATTGAATTGTTACACTGAACTCCTGAAACTAATATAAATGAATACAAAGGAATAACTGATTATATTTTAACTTTGGAGAGAATATTAAAATATTTCCCAGTTTACTTTAAAACTAAATAAATAAGTTTAATTTTTGAGAAAACAAATTCTTCAGATAAATATAATCTTTCATTAAATCTTTTACTATGCTTGGAGAACAAATCATTATCTTTACATTACAGACTAAGAGTAGAAAATTTTGTAAAAGAGGAGCCTGATTAGGAGGGAAGAGGATTTTTTTGAAACTGTATTTGCATAGTAAGCATGCAGTAGTTTAGGAGGTGACTGCTGGATCATAAAGATTATGGGAAACCAATCCTTGATGTTGTCACTACTGTTTGAAGTATTATTAAGGAAAAAAATTTCTGTTATTCCATTAGTGCAATGAGACTACTTGGCAACAGACAGCTCATAGGAAAGACAACCCAAAGAAATTATTATGAAGCCTACAACAATGAGATTCTGTACTTATTAACAATTAATGTGTTAACAGACACAGAGAAGAGATTTGTGGTTGCCATGGGGGAGAGGTGGTAGGGGAGGGAAGGATTGGGAGTTTGGGATTGTCAGGTGCAAGCTATTAATACAGGACGTATAAGAACAAGGTATAACACCAGGAACCATTTTCAATATCCTGTGATAAACTATAATGGAAAAGAATGTTTACAGATGTATAACTGAATCACTCTGTTGTATAGCAGAAAGTAACACAACATTGTAAATCAACTATACTTTAATAAAATAAACCAACCCCCCCCCCAACAATTACTGTGTTAAAACCATAGCTTAACTCTTTCAATCAATGTAAATGACTAAAAGGAAATGTCAAAGAAAAACTTAGAGTATTTCTGCATTTAAATACTTTAAATATTTGGGACAATGAAAAAATAAACAGTGACAAAAAAATCCAGGACTGTGTTGCTTTGAATGCAAAATATGATTTTTCTTTAGAATAATTTGCAGAATATGCCTTTGATTCAAGCCTTGTCATTTTTTAAAGAAATCATTCTGTCAGATTCTCAGAAAGAAACAATGAATTGTCTTTTCATCATCACTTACTTTATATAAACTTTGCAATTTAACTTTAAAACTTTAATTTCAAACATGAGATAGTAAGTAAATTTATAAATTTTACTTTAGTGAGATACCTTATCCATTATACCCATTGCTTTAATTTTAGCAGATTCACTGCCAAGTTCATTAAGCTGATGTTTTCCTAAGAGCAGTTCCTGAGGAATTTCATCATCATCACCTGAAAAACCAATTCAAACATACATAGTTTAGGTAAAACAAATAGCTCAAAAATAGTTAGCTTTAGTTAACAGAATTTCTGCATATATACAAATAGACGGAAACAAACAAAAATAATATCCTAGGAGGCCTCTGTAAACCTCAAGCAAACCCTGAATAAAAGAGGACAAAGATTACAATTAGATTTCTGACTAAGATGGGAAGAGGAGATAGATATCTTTACTACTTTATGACCCTTCTCAAGCAAACTTTCTGCCCCGGCAGGCTGACCTGTATGGACTACATCAACAGTCTCCCATGCCCTCTGGCTTCTGTTTGGGTTCAGCCAGTGGGATGCCCTGTCAGAAGATCAAAGAGAAGGAGAGTGAGGTCAGGGTGTTTATATTCCTGACTCCTTCCTTGCAAGGTCTCCTCAAGCTGCTCATGTCCTCTGACCAAAAGAACACTTGTTTTTACAAGGCAACCTATTCTAAACTTTTTCTTTTCCTATTGACTGAGTTCTACTGACTTCTCTTTACCCTTGCTCCTTTGGGGACAGGGGTGGTAACAGTTCCAAGACTGTTAACTTTGGGTTTCCGCTTGATTCTGCCCCATCTTTTTAATCTTGGTCTCTTTGTAAATAACTACTCAAATTCTCTTAATTTGAGAATGTCATATGACTTCTTGTTGGTATCTTAAATGACATGGAAGACAGTTTTCCAGCACACAATTCTACAGTTTTAGAAATGGTGAAGTGGATATTCTAAGTAATCAGGGAAAGCATTCATGATACTTACCCAAGTAACTGTCACAGAAACAAATACTTTTAAAATAAAGGTAATATACCTTTTAATGCATTTTTAAATAGATGTACTCATACTAGAATTATTGTACTCCATCTAGTTTTTGTATAAATTAGGCACTAGTGCTTGTATCTACTGAAAGTGGCATAAAATTGTTGAGAGCCGCTCTAAACAATGTAAGCAGCTTTTTAAAAAAATAAACCTAACATTTTTTACATCTGTAGGTATGATCCATATATATTATTATAAATTTAACACAACATTACATTAACCCTATGTATTCTAATTGCTTTACAATTTTGTTTCCCATATTGGATACAGAATACGTACGTAAAACATACGTAAAGCCTAGGGCTGGGGTATTTATGTTTGCATCTCTAGCACTTAACATACTACTGACAAGCAGTAATTATTCAATAAATATTGTCTTTTAGAATAAATTAAGTAGATTCTCATTTCTGCATCTTTGCTCATATTAGTACCCTTCTTCTCTAGAGCCTACTCAAGTTTCATCTGCATAAAGGCTTCCCTAATTATTCTAATCTACTATGGTAGCTGTACTCTCAGGACTCTTAAAACACTCTCAGTACTAAACTAATTTAACATTTGAATTTTATACCAACGTTTTCAGTTACTTGGTAACACAGACTAAATGTGATGCCACAATAGGTTTCAACTTCTTAAGAGCCAGATCATCCCTCTGAATCTACTAGAATAACTGGCAGAAAGCTTAACAAACAGGTAAATAAATATATTTTAAATTGAGTTAATATTTAGAGGTAAATAAATACATTTTAAATGATTTTTACCAAATGCAGTAAAATCCATATCTTCTAAGTTATCCAAAATATTCTCTATTGAGGCTGTGAATCTCTTAAAAGTTGAAGAATCCATCATTTCTGCAAAGGAAGAAAAAAATCCAAAACTTAATCATCCACATTCCAAGTAGAAAACTGAAATTGATGACTATGACTAAAGATAAACTAAAATGTTACCTTCGGGTGTTAGTTTTGGTTCATAAGCTTTCCGCTTCTTCTGTTTTTCTTTTTTCTTCATTTTTCTAGCGACTAAATGAACAAAAAGAAATACTGAAATGCAGTAATAACAAGCTAAAATACTTCTATGTCTACTTTCTTCCTGAACATTAATTAAAAACTTGAACAATAATCACTGCTAATACAAATTTTTGTCTAGATTAAAAATTAGGAGTTGTTAATTAGCTCATAAAAAGGTATAAAAATTCTTCAAAGTTAAGACCTTAAATTTAACATCAGCTTATGTAAGAAATCCATTGACACTGATGAATTACCCTCACTAAGGCTGGGAGGAGGAGAATAATCTTCCATGTCAGAATCTGATGGGCTTCGGTTTCGATAACGACCACCACCTGAACTCCTTCTTCCTTCATGAGAGTGGCCACTTCTCCTATGATCCCCAGAGCTTCTTCTGTCACGCTCTTCATATTCCCAAGCTTTATCATCATCTTTTTTATGTCGTTTCCTAGAGGCTAGAAGCAAATCCCCATGACAAATAATTTACCTCACTTAAAAGACTATTAAAACTTGTACTTTAAAAATGAACCACATGGGGGGGGTGTGTGTGTGTGAGGGTGTCATTTATGTGAGACTAGGAAATTCTGAGTCATTCTGATTAACCAGAAATATAAATTATGGTACAGAAATGATATCACTTATTTTAGCATTTATCTAGACTTAGAAAATTTTACATGAACTTGGTTTGCTAATTAATATAGATAGGAATATTCTGGGAATTAAATCACACTGCTCATTTTAAAGAGAGATTTGGTGAGTCAATAATATCTAAAACTCAGGATTAATTAAGGCATGTAAAACAAACTTTATCTAGAATTGGATAAAAACCAGAAACACTTTAAAACATTTGGATTGCTGGCGGGAAGTGGGGTGTGGAGGAAAAGTAAACTTTTGAGCAACTGTTACAGAATGTGGGTAACCATGTACACTATCAATTAACAGCCAAGTTAAGCCCACAACATAGCTATAAATTCAATAGACTTGATAACCTAACATCATGAGCTACCAATACAAAGACAGAATAAACCTGTATAGTTGTAAACACCCACACACTGAATTCAGTTCTCCAACAATATACTTGCTTAAACCCAAAAAGACAGCTTTTAAGTTTATGCATGCTAGATAAGCATATTTATGTATGTTACCTTCAATCCCTTCCCCATCCTTCCAGAGGTATAAGCATTCTGCTAAAATCACCAGTACTGACAGGAACCTCTAGGCAGAACTGGCAAACAGATTTCATCTGACACATCAACTCTGATCAACGGTAGTAGCTGCCCAGAGCATAATGTTGAGAATAATTCTGAGCCCTGAGACAAAGCACCATATTTCAGCAAGAAAGACTGATTAAAAATGTCTGTCCAGCAAGACTCGGAAGGAATACAAGTGAAAAATATTTAGCACATCTGTTCTAGGATATAACAATACCAAGTTAAAACCAGGATAGAGAACTGATGTGTTCTACATCCTGTGATCATACACTGGTTGTTCAAGTGACCACTTGTTGCTGACAGTGAATTACTTTCTAGTCTGTGGTCTTGAACCTGACTCCTTTGCTTATCTTGTGACTTGCTTCTATTTTAAATCCTTAACTATGACCAATACCCAAGTTCTTCACAAGAAACTGTTGCTTAAGTCCCTAGTCCTCTACTTGGCTAATATTTAAGGATGCCAATCTTTGGTTCATGTACTCTATCTACACCTGTGCCAATGTCTTATGTGTGGATAAGCAATGTCTATGCGTGCTCAGTTACTTCAAGTCGTGTCTCTTTGCGACCCCATGGATTATAGCCCACCAGGCTCCTCTGTCCATGGGATTCTCCAGGCAAGAATACTGGAGTGGGTTGCTGTGCTCTTCTCCAGGGGACGCTCCGGACCCAGGGATCGAACCCAAGTCTCTTACATCTCCTGTACTGGCAGGAGAGTTCTTTACCACCAGTGCTACCTGGGAAGCCTTTTGCTTATGTATAGCATTCACTAAATATTTTCTGAAAAAGCACTGAAATACTTACTTTGAAGAATGATAATTAACAAGCGAGTTCATTCAGAAAGTAGTATTCTTTGATCTCAAATATGACTTAAGAGTTTTTATTTAATTTTATAAGAAATCTATTTCAAGCCTTCAATTCTATGAGTAGGAAATGCTTGAAAAACTTTATAGTTAGCAAGTAGATATAATATGCTGAAAGACAGGGAAGCCTGGTATGCAGCAGTCCATGGGGTCACAAAGAGACGGACATGACTGAGTAACTAAGCAACAACAATAATGTGCTGTATTGGTGGTAATTTTTATAGGTCTTGGAAATTTCTGTTTCACATCCATTAAACTAAGCAAGTTGGAAAAAAAATAGAATGGCAAATTAAGGGGAAAAAAATTCAACTTCTATGAAACAGTGTATATAGAAACAAGGTTCTATCGAGACCCCAATTTATTATGATTAATCTGTCCATTCTTGTATCATTTGTTATCTTGGAAAAAGTATGGGAAGAACCCAACAGAACTCAATAGGGTGTGTAAAATACGACTTGGGCGTTTTCCACACTCCCTTTCTAAATTTCACCTAGGTGCCCCTTTAGCATCTTAGATCTCCCCTCTTTCTTCCCCCGCAACCAAGTGACTTTATGATTGTACATGACTACATGTCTGTGTGGCCCAACTTTTAAAGTTAACCCTTAATAGTTCCCTCTATCTTTCAACAAAACTATTTCCTTAGTTTTAGATTTTTAGGAAACCAATTTGATTGAACTGCAATAAAATTTTGTTTTGTAAACATCTCTCTCCCTCAAAGTAGCATAATGCTTGCCACTTACGTTCTCATAATAGTTTCACATTTTGTACTGTACTCCATTTTACCAATTTTTTGCTATGGTATAATGATGACAATTTGACTGTTTATGACAGCTACGAATTGGAATTCTTTTATCACTCAAATCAGTGGCCACAGAGTCAACTTTTCTAGTTACTTGTACAGAAATAAAGCCCCCAAACCAGGAAGCTATTCTAAGATCTCCTGAAAAACCGAGACACTCCCCTTTTCCCAAGCAGAAGTTGAAGCTCAGGTTCCCTAACTAATATTAGCTTGCATTATCCTCAGACATATATAGGAGGTCCATGGCTTTTAAGATGAAATTATGTACTCCCATGAGACGACATCTCTCATCATAGAAAGCAGAGAACAGAGGCTGCAATGACAACAAACATGGGGCATGTGAGGCTCTCTCTTCTATTTGCCATTTGATGGGCTTTTCTGATCATGCTACCCTTTTTACTTGACTGTGAGGTAGCTTCAGAATTCTCATCAGCACAGCAATGCAGGCAGCCACTCTCAATTAACTGGAGTTGAAGTGTGACTTGAAATCAGTCTGCAATTAAGGAACTCCTTAGTTATTCCCTTTAGAAACGGATGGGGTATTAAGTGAAGAGAGGGAAAGTGAAGCAGAGGTATGTATATAAAGGGCAGTGAGTTTCTGGGCCACCAGATCTCCTTTCTCCTCTCCCTTTCCAGACCATATGTTCCCATATAAACAAAATATTTAATTATAATAAAAACGTATTAGCTTTAGCCATTGAAATATACTGCATATAAGTACATCTCATTATAATACAATAACAATTACACATATAATTAAATGTCAGATTAATTTTGCTATATTTTATTTCAATTTTAAAACTGTATTCAGAGTTGTTCAGTATTCATAGTCTACTGTTCATAGCTCAAGAACTCACAATATTGAGAAGATCAGAATAAATGAACATTGATCAAAAACTTTGGAGGTGAAGGGCTTCCATCAACAATAATACATTTAAAAATGGCAGCATGCATCTGTCCTTCCTGCCCTTGCTTGTCACACCTCAATCTACAGATACTAGGTGGAAAAGGTAGAACACACTGGTGGTCTTCCCACTTCTTTTGGTCATAATGACTAAGTCAGTTGGCACACAAGTGAAGATCTCCCATAGTCTGTTTCCACTGAATGCCGTTTAAGTCAAACAAGGTTGCTGACCCCTCTTGGCTAGGCTCAATTCTCTTGCTCCAGTAGAAGGAAGATAGGGATAAAAGAGAAGAACTTTTTCAGTGGACCAGTAGGAAGACAGGCGAGGTATAGCAAGTCTAGTGCAAAGACAGGTGATCACAGTGTTGTAGAGAGGTAGCTGTGTAGTGAAGAAGCCAGCTCTGGAAAACAGTGAAACAAGGGAGGAATTCCAGGACACAGCTGGGCAAAAAGGAGAAGCCAGGTCCAAACCACACAGATAACTGGCAATGTGGCTAATCCATTCATAATTTAGTGATAGTATGGTTTAAAATATTTCTTCATCTGGCTATCTCCTACGTGTCCTTCAAGACTCAACTCTAGTGTCACCTCTTCCAGTAAGCGCTCTCTGAACCCCAGTATAATTTTGATGCCAATCCAATTAATCCAATGTGCTCCCACAGCACCCTGGATTTACTATTATCATTGCTGTACTCCTCACTGTACTTCAACTGTTTACATATTTCCCCCATTAGACTGAAGATTCTTCAAAGATGGGGTCACATACTTGCTATATTTTTATTCTCACTGCCTAAGATATAGTGGGAGCTCAATAAATGTTTGCTAAATGCATACAGAAACATACCTGTGTTACCTGACAGTAATTATAACTCATTAAAAAATTTTTTTTCTTGGTGCCAACTGATCTCATCTTTCACACATATTTTAAGTATAAAGTAAAAACTTGCTATACTATTTATTAAGATCACTGATCTCTTGCTAACCCAAAAAATTATAAATGAAACAAATACATCAATCTGCTTTTTAACTCTAAAGTAATAATAAACTTATGTGATACTTACATTCAAAAGTTTCATCACTATCATTATCTTCATCTGAACTGATTTCAGCATATTTTGGTTTTTCATTAACTGTGCTACGCTTGCGTTTATTCATTTTCACACGTTCACAAAGTGGCATGGTGGATTCAATTTCTGCCAGGAGTTCGGGGGGTAATTCTTTTAACACTGATTGATCTATACTACCTATTAATAAAAGGTAAGAAAAAACATAAATCTGAAGATAAAAAGGAAATTTTAACTGTTAAAACACAAAATGAAATATTAATTATGTAAGTTTTCTAAGTTACATTGTATTTTAATAAAACACATTCATAACTATTCTTAACCCTAAACTGATAATGCAGTTTTTATACATATCATCATCATAAACAACTTTTAAAATAGATACTTGCTATCATAGCAATAGAGGGTAGTTATATTATCAATTTTTGATATAATTAGCACCTTCATTTATTTGCATTGACTGAGACCCACTTGCATTTTCAGGTGTATCTGTAGTAGGGTGTATACCTCACATTCTTGGTAGCACTCAAATTTGTTTTAGAGTTCTGGAGCAGTTAGTTTGAAAGTAATTACATCCCTCAATATAAATGTTAAGAGTTGGAGAGGATACCTGTCACCTCATTCTCTTCTATATGATCTTGGTGGTTGTATATGGTGTCTGGGACAAGATTTCATATGCTTTTACCTATCTTTGTCTATGAGAGGCACAGTAATACCTTTACTATTACAGAAAATTTCCTCAAACCGCTAAACCAAAATATGTGTTTAACTGAAGATAACAGGAACATGAAAGGCAAGATAAATAGATAAATGCATTTTAAAATATAAATGTCAACTGAAAAAGGTATATTCAAATCTGTTATGAAATAAGCTCATATTTTTCCATGAAAGAATAAAGAATACTATTAGAACTATTAACATAATATTTACTATTTAATCCTACACACATATACACAAACATACAAATAGCTGCTAAGAAGAAATCAATCCTTAACATCCTGTTGGGAGCTTAAAAATAAAGTAGAACTAGCAAAAGTTATTTACTCAGGATAATTTGTCCTTGATGACTACTAAAGATGACAATTTTAACTTACTTTACTTACCCATGTAAATCTTTTGACTGGAAGTATAAAAATGATGTCTTACCTAAATTTTAAGAACTGGGAGCAAAGAGTACCTTAGTGGTTTACAGCAGGAATATTAGTAACTATAATCAACATTAAGACCATAACATTCAAATGATAATAGTGCTTATGTAAAGATTAAATATAAATCATTCCAAAAATAAATAGGTACTGTTAAGACAATTTAAACATCACAAGAATATACAACACTAATAATTTAAGAAGATGAAACATAAACTATCAGTCTCAAATGAAAAATAATCCTTTTATTCATCATGAAGGAGTTATTTCAGTAACTGATAACTTCTATTCGTCCATATACATGAATAGCAACAATTTACCCAACAAAGATGTAAAACTCATAACTAGTAAAATCCCAAAGACTTCATTGCTTAGAATCGTGACATACTAATGTTGAACTTAATTTTATATATGTAATTTTCAAATCATGTAATATTCCTTTGCTCTTTCTTAATTTAACTGTATTGTATCACTGAGGTTCACTTTCTAGAATATTAGTAGAGGTAAAAAAAATCAACTTCAGTTTTGGATCATTATCTTCAGTGCCAAGGTGAACATACTCTTCATCTCATTTACAAGTTCTTAATGCTCTGAACACCTCTAACTAAATATGTTGTTTCTTGATGGAAGGATCATGTCTTCCAGTATATACTTTCCCCTTTCTACATGATCTATAATATTAAGTATGTATATGAAATGGTCAATTAAGTGACTTCTGACTCTGTGGTTCAAAATTTCTTACGTTCACTTACAGATGTACCACCTGTATAGTTTCGGAATTGCTGTATTTTATACAAATGGAAGATGGCTCCAAATTTTTTAAAGATGGAAATTCTTTCTTTTTATACTACATGAAACATTGTAACTTTCGGGGATTTATAAATATGGATAATCCAAAAAGTCCCCGAAAGTCACTAATAACTAACACTGTGTTATGTATGTTTTTTCTACATGGTAAAACAATCCTGAGATTAAAATAAACAACCCCAATCAATGGACTCTTTAGGATTGGCGTTTCAGACAATGGAAGCCAGTTACATGTAGAAACAAACCAGAAAACTCATATAAACCTCCAAATTTTATGTCATAAAAAACATTTTAGGTAGGCAAAATGTAGCTCCAGTAACCTACCAATATTACAGAGGAGTACCATAAAAGATGATGCTGTGAAGGTGATGCACTCAATATGCCAGCAAATTTGGAAAACTCAGCAGTGGCCACAGGACTGGAAAAGGTCAGTTTTCATTCCAATCCCAAAGAAAGGCAATGCCAAAGAATGCTCAAACTACCACAGAGTTGTACTTATCTCACATGCTAGCAAAATAATGCTCAAAATTCTCCAAGCCAGGCTTCAGCAATATGTGAACTGTGAACTTCCAGATGTTCAAGATGGTTTTAGGCAAGGCAGAGGAACCAGAGATCAAATTGCCAACATCCGCTGCATCACCAAAAAAGCAAGAGAGTTCCAGAAAAACATCTACTTCTGCTTTACTGAATATGCCAAAGCCTTTGACTGTGTAGATCACAATGAACTGTGGAAAATTCTGAAGGAGATGGGAATACCAGACCACCTGACCTGCCTCTTGAGAAACCTATATGCAGGTCAGGAAGAAGCAGTTAGAACTGGACATGGAACAAGACTGGTTCCAAATAGGAAAAGGAGTACATCAAGGCTGTATACTGCTTATTTAACTTATATGTAGAGGACATCATGAGAAACGCTGGGCTGAATGAAGCACAAGCTGGAATTAAGATTGCTGGGAGAAATATCAATAACCTCGGATATGCAGATGATACCACCCTTATAGCAGAAAGTGAAAAAGAACTAAAGAGTCTCTTGATGAAAGCGAAAGAGGAGAGTGAAAAAGTTGGCTTAAAGCTCAACATTCAGAAAATGAAGATCATGGCATCCGGTCCCATCACTTTATGGGAAATAGATGGGGAAACAGTGGAAACAGTGGCTGACTTTATTTCTTGGGCTCCAAAATCACCGCAGATGGTGACTGCAGCCATGAAATTAAAAGACGCTTACTCCTTAGAAGGAAAGTTATGACCAACCTAGATAGCATATTCAAAAGCAGAGACATTACTTTGCCAGTCGAGGCCCATCTAGTCAAAACTATGGTTTTTCCAGCAGTCATGTATGGATGTGAGAGTTGGGACTATAAAGAAAGCTGAGCGCTAAAGAATTGATGCTTTGGAACTGTGGTGTTGAAGACTCTTGAGAGTCCCTTGGACTGCAAGGATTTCAAACCAGTCTATCCTAAACTATATCAGTCCCGGGTGTTCATTGGAAGGACTGATGTTGAAGCTGAAACTCCAATACTTTGGCCACGTGATGTGAAGAGCTAACTCATTTGAAAAGACCCTGACGTTGGGAAAGATTGAGGACAGGAGGAGAAGGGGGTAACTCTGGATGAAATGGTTGAAT
Organism: Redunca redunca; assembly: GCA_006410935.1. NCBI lineage: Eukaryota > Metazoa > Chordata > Mammalia > Artiodactyla > Bovidae > Redunca > Redunca redunca. Next base: position 126,702 of record SJYQ01001619.1, on the reverse strand, counting down.
GGCATCACCGACTCAATGGACATGGGTTTGAGTGGATTCTGGCAGTTGGTGATGGACAGGGAGGCCTGGTGTGCTGCAGTTCACAGGGTTGCAGAGAGTCAGACATGACTGACCAACTGAGCTGAACTGAACTGAACCATAAACGGATCTTTTACTTCAATCAGGGGTAAAAAGAAGAAAAAGAAAAAAAAAAGTTGAGCAGTGCAGGCTGTCAATCTGACCCTCTTGGAATCCTGTGTTAATACGGTTTGAAGACATACTTTTTGGTGCAAATGGTTTCTAAATGCAAGCCAACTTTTTAATTTGAAACCACCACTGATAGAAAAAACATCCAAAGAGTATGAAATGCTGATGACATATCCATGAAAAAAGTTAACACTTGGGCCGTAGAAACAAAGGGAGGCAATGTGAAGAGAAGCTGGAAAAATGTGGGGTTCAGCTATGAGACCAGCACATGAAATGTTCCTTCCAGAGGCAGCCACAAGGTTCCCTAACGTGATGCAGAACAGGGGTAAAGATGAAGATTGTGTGCTAGGAACCAAAATTCAAAGCAAATGTAGGGGCACTGATGAGGAAAAGTTTTGAGGTCACAGCTGACATTAGAGGAAGAAATTTGACGTGTCTTATTTTATTAATTATTTGGAGAGAGTTAACAGCAAACTAGGAGAAAGATACTACTGAAGGGTTTGCTTTTTGTAATGGTTTAGGATAAAAAGTATGAGATAATCAGGTCTAAAGTTGTCATAATTTTGGTAAAGAGGCAGAAATCCCAAGCATTAGCTAGAAACTTATTCAAGATTACAAAATTAAAATATATATATATATAAAGAAAGACCATTCATTTGTGACTATGAGGCATCATCAGGGTCAAATCTGAAGCTATTCTCTTTCTGATGGTATTTGAGAAGACCATCCTGAAAGTAATGTGAATCATTATATAATCACTACATAAAGATTGTATTAAACTAATTAACTAACAAGTCTCCCTTTGAATTTTAGCTGGCAATTTTCAAGTTGTCTATTCTGACCCATAAGCAAGTTGTTGAGTCAGTTTTGTAGCTCTTAACTGGCAATGTGCTTAAAATGAAAGAGAAAACGTGCCAGTAGTGAACGTAGGTGTTATGTGTATGTATGTGTGTATTAGATCACAACATGCATTTTCTTTCTTGCCTTAGTTCACAATCAAAGGAGTTTGAAAGTTTTTAAACCATAAAAACAGAAAAAAATACAGATGGAAAGGGTTCTTCTAAGTTAGTCCACCCAGTTTTTTTTGGCCATGCTACAGCTTGTGAAGATTTTAGTTCCCTGACCAGAGATCAAACCTGTGCCCCCTGCAGTGGAAGCATGGAGTCCTAACCACTGGACTGCTCAGGAATTCCTACCCCATCGTTTCTTAAACTATAGGTTCAGTGAAAAATAAACAATAATTTGAACAATATACTCAAATTGATTTTACTCATTCTAAGTTGATACAATATTCACTATCTTGTATCAGAGAGCTTAATTATCTATGTAAGTCTGATATAAAAGTAGCCCATGTTATTGTTTTGAAGCCATGTTATAATAAAACCTTGGATTCAGAAATTACTTTTATTTTTTATGTAAATATTTCTAAAAAGCACCATGAAAGTGAAAGTAACTCAGTCATGCCCAACTCTCTGCAACCCCATGAACTATATATACAGTCCATGGAATTCTCCAGGCCAGAATACTGGAGTGGGTAGTTTTTCCCTTCTCCAGGGGATCTTCCCAATCCAGGTCTCCTGCATTGCAGGCAGATACTTGATCAGCCGGGCCACCAGAGAAGCCCAAGTATACTGGAGTGTAGCCTATTCCTTCTCCAGCGGATCTTCCCGACTCAGGAATTGAACCCAGGTCTCCTGCATTGCAGATGGATTTTTTATCAACTGAGATATCAGGGAAGCATCATATCCATCATTTTTTAACAAGATAACGTTCTTGACTCATGATCACTATTGCAAAGATCAAATTTTCCACTATTTTTATATGGCAATGCCTTTAGGAGTTAACTGCTATGCATAAGGCTGTTTTAAAATGATATAAAATGATTTATGCTTTCCTTCTGCATTCTGTAAGTGTGCTTGCAATTAGTTGAAAGGTGGACACTCAGATTCTGCTAATAGTGTAGAATATATAACACTGAAAACAGTGTTGAAATCTTTCAATCCATTTATACCACTCTTGGAAATTTGTCCCAAGGAAATTTGTATATAACACAACAAAAAGCTCTATGAAGAAAGATGTTTAGATCAGTTTTATCTACTGTAATATCAAAATGTCCAACAATAGGAGACCAGAGTAAATCACATTAGATATAATTATGAATGATGCTAGAATAGAGATAGTGAATGTAAAATGACAATTATACACACTGTACATTTGTAAAAGATAATTGTACCAGGAGTTGAACAAAACAAATGCTAACATTATAGTAACTTAACTTAAGAGGTGAATTTTCCTAAAGAAATAGAAGCTATATTTTATGGAAACAAGAAAAAGGTCAATGATTATTTGTGACGGGTTAGAAGTTATTTCATGAACACAGTGGGTTTTCACAGCAATGTGGTGGAATGAGGTGGAGGATGAAGGACAGGGGCCTAGAACCAGGAGTTGGAGGCCATTTAGGAGCATTCCAGCTGTGCCTGCTCTAGAGAGAGGATGATATTCAATAGGGAGAAAAAGTAGGTAAGCTTCAGATGTAACAGTCTTTATAAGGAGGGAGAGAATCAGAATGTACTTTAGAAAAGTTATTGTAGCAGTGATTTGTGGGATGGCCTGAAGGGGAAAGACACTAGAAAGAAAATCTTCTAAGAGATAGTTACTATCTCTATGTCAACGGTGTCTTCAAACTATGGTGTTGGAGAAGACATCTGAGAGTCCCTTGGACAGCAAGGAGATCAAACCAGTCAATCCTAAGGGAAATCAACCCTGAATATTCATTGGAAGGACTGATGCTAAAGCTGAAGCTCCCAATAGTTTGGCCACCTGATGCAAAGAGCCAACTCACTGGAAAAGACCCTGAAGCTGGGAAAGACTGAAGGCAGAAGAAGGGGCTAACAGAGGATGAGATGGTTGGACGGCATCACCGACTTGATGAACATGAGATGAGTGAGCTCCAGGAGTTGGTGAAGGACAGGAAAGCCTGGTATGCTCCAGTCCATGGGGTCGCAAAGAGTTGGACACGACTGAGCAATTGATCAACAACAATGTGAAAGGTAAGAGAGAAGAGAAAGTAGATGCCATGAATTTAACCATTTTTGAAAACTGAGACTGTTATACACTTACCAAACCAAACTTCAGAATATTTAGTTCAAAACAACTATTTAACATGTTTAAGATCATGAAGAAACCAGAAAGTATGAAATCGAGCACAACAAAATTCACACACTGATATCTGAATCAATCTGATCAGGTTATTAGTTACTCAACTAATTACTATTACATTAGGCTAAATATGCAGAGAATTAGCAACATTTGTTTTATAGCATTCTACAAAGACATTTTCTAACTAGAAATGGCATATTTCCTGATTATGTTATTACTACCAATGGTTGTAAAACAATTTTTAATTTTAACTAATCTACTCTCACCATACTACTTCCACATTGTTCTCTTAATTAGCCAAATGTTTAACTTCTTTAAACTTATAGTGCTTTTACCTACTGCCCTTGTGCTAAATACACGTGAATCATATTCCTTGGGATTCACACAGCACCTTTTCTTAAGAGTATTACAGTGTCACTACATCTGTATTTATCCATATTCTCCATAGGACCATAATCTTGATAAAGCCATAAGACTGTGTTGCAGTTGCAAAATCTAACAATGCATGGGATGTTGAAGACGGCCATAAATATTTACTGACGATCGGAGAAGGCAATGGCACCCCACTCCAGTACTCTTGCCTGGAAAATCCCATGGGTGGAGGAGCCTGGTAGGCTGCAGTCCATGGGGTCACTAGGAGTCAGACACGACTGAGCAACTTCACTTTCACTTTCATGCACTGGAGAAGGAAATGGCAACCCACTCCAGTGTTCTTGCCTGGAGAATCCCACAGACAGAGGAGCCTGGTGGGCTGCCGTGTATGGGGTCGCACAGAGTCGGACACGACTGAAGAAACTTAGCAGCAGCAGCAATGTAATCATTAGAATAAGTTTGTGGTCTTCCCAGAAATTTTTCCAGCTGAAAATTCTTGTTTATATCCTGAAAGCAGTTGTCAGTTGTTCTATTTGACAATTACAGAGAAGCTACCCACAAGAAGAGACTGAAGAAAAGACTTCATAATTGACTTGCAACAAGTGTAAAACATTTAAAGGTAATTTCAGACTGTATACACTTGTTAAATGTTTTTAATATATCAATTATATATTAATATATTAATAATTTATGTATAATTCTACTACATAAAAATACTCACAAATATTAAATATCCTGGCAATACT
>SJYQ01001619.1:0-122193 GCA_006410935.1 Redunca redunca | reverse complement strand
TAATGTCATACTACATTTATAAATATTAGACAAAAAGGAAAATAATTCAAGTCTCTATCTAGATCAGTCTTTTTATTCACACATAAAAATTTTGAGTCTCATTTGTTAGAGAATAAGGAAGCTAGCTATCATACCCACCTATATAAAACTTCAATTTTATATTTATATTATGTTCAACAACTAAAGCCTGTGGGTATAAATCTGCCTCACCACCCATTTTTGTATATAAGGTTTCATTAAAATACAGTGACACATAGTCATTCATTCACATATTGTTTTGGGCTGCTTTTCTACTACAATGTTAGAGATCTAAATGGAACACAAAGCCTAACATATTTACTATCTGGCCTTTATACAAGTTTGCTGTCCCCTGGTGGATATTATGACATACTTTACTCAATATGAGACAAAGTGCCACTCACTCTGCAAGTGCAGTCTATATAGTTATATTCTATATAGTTTAGGTCATTGCAAATCAGTTTATTTAACAAAGACAAAATGCCAAGAAATTGGTTTATAGCAACTGAAAGAACACTATTACAAATGAAGTAAGCAGAAGAAAAGATTTTAAGAAAAATCTTGCTTTAAGCATCAGGTATTGACAGTGACTAGCACCTCAAAGATTTCATCAGTGTGTAGCTGTCAAACTACTATGAGGAAGAACTACAAAAAGAAACATTTAAAAAAAAATTTTAGGAAGTGTATAATGTAAGCGACAACTTACTATTATCTAATACAGAAAGGAGCAGAGATCATAAGATCCCTTCTTTCATATATACACAGAGTGAGAAAATAAACGGTATTATCAGTTCAGTTCAGTTGCTCAGTTGTGTCCAACTCTTTGCGACCCCATGAACTGCAGCACGCAAGGCCTCCCTGTCCATCAACAACTCCCAGAGTTCCCTTAAATTCATGTCCATCGAGTCGGTGATGCCATCCAGCCATCTCATCCTCTGTCGTCCCCTTCTCCTTCTGCCCCCAATCACTCCCAGCATCAGAGTCTTTTCCAATGAGTCAACTCTTCACATGAGGTGGCCAAAGTACTGGAGTTTCAGCTTTAGCATCATTTCTTCCAAAGAACACCCAGGAATGATCTCCTTCAGAATGGACTGGTTGGATCTCCTTGCAGTCCAAGGGACTCTCAAGAGTCTTCTCCAACACCACAGTTCAAAAGTACCAATTCTTTGGCGCTCAGCTTTCTTCACAGTCCAACTGTCACATCTATACATGACTACTGGAAAAACCATAGCCTTGACTAGACGGATCTTTGCTGGCAAAGTAATGTCTCTGCTTTTGAATATGCTTCTAGGTTGGTCATTACTCTCCTTCCAAGGAGTAAGTGTCTTAATTTCATGACTGCAATCACCATCTGCAGTGATTTTGGAGCCCCCCAAAATAAAGTCTGACACTGTTTCCCCTATCTATTTCCCATGAAGTGATGGGACCAGATGCCATGATCTTCGTTTTCTGAATGTTGAGCTTTAAGCCAACTTTTTCACTCTTCTCTTTCATAACTACAACGTAACTTGCCTCAAGGAACTAGAAAAAGAATAAACTAAACCTACTAAAAGTTAGTAGAAGGAAATAACAAAGACCATAACAGAAATAAATGAAACTGAGGCTAAAAAGAGAACAGAAAAGATAAAAGAAAGTAAGAGTTAGATTTCTGAAATGAAGCTGACAAGACTTTAGATTTGCTTACCAAGAGAAAAAAAAAAGACTCAAAATTAAAAAGTAAAGGGGAGACATTACAACTAATACCACAAAAAGGATTGTAAGAGACCACTATGAATAATTATACACCAACAAACTGGACAACCTGGAAGAATGAATAAATTCCTAGAAAAATAATCTACTGAGATTAAATCATGAAGAAATACAAAATCTGAACAGACCAATTACTAGGTGGCAGATCCCCAAAACCACCCAACAAAGAAAAGTCCAGGACTTCAGTGGTGAATTCTATCACACATTTAAACACCAATACTTCTCAAACTCTTCTAAAGAGAAGAGAAGGAAACACCTCCAAGCTCGTTTTACAAAGCTAGCATTACCCTATACCAAAAGCAGACCAAAAAAACTGCAAGAAAACCACAGGGCAAATTCCCTGATGAACAGAGAACAAAAAGTCTTCAAAAAAATATTAGCAATAAAAAGATCATACACTATGATCAAATGTGATGTATTACAGGGAAGCAAGGATGGTTCAACATACACAAATCAATGATATACCAAATTAACAAAATGAATGATAAAAATAATTATCTCAATAGATGCAGAAAAAACACTTGACAAAATTCAACATCCATTCACAATAAAAACTCACAACAAACTGGATGTAGAGGGAATGTACATGAACATAGAGAAGCCCACAGTTAACACTATACGCAATGTCAAAAAGCTGAAAGCTTTCACTCTGAGATCACAGGAAGAAGAGAAGGAAGACCACTCTTGCCCCTTTTATTCAACACAGTACTGAAAATCCTAGCTAGAGTAATTAGCCAAGAAAAAGAAATAAAAGACATCTAAATCAGAAAGGAAGAAGCACAACTACCAGTATTTGCAGATGACATATTATATACAGAAAACCCTAAAAACTCCACTAAAATTGTTAGAACTAATAACCAAATTCAGTAAAGTTGCAGGATAAAAATTCAATACACAAAATTCAGTTCTATTCTGATACACTAACAATAAACTACCAGAAAGAGAAATTAAGATAATCTCATTTACAATAACAAAAATAATAAAATACCTAGGAATAAACTTAACCAAGGAGATGAAAGAGAGATGTATACTAAAAACAGTAAGACACAGCTGATGAAAGAAATTGAAGACATAAATAAGTGGGAAAATATTCCATCCTCATGGACTGGAAAATTTTGTTGTTGTTCAGTCACTCAATTGTGGCTGACTCTGCGACCACATGGACTGCAGCATGCCAGGCTTTCCTGTCCTTCACTATCTCTTGGAGTCTGCTCAAACTCATGTCCACTGAGTCAGTGATACCATCCAACCATCTCATCCTCTGTTGCCCTCTTCTCTTCCTGCCCTCAATCTTTCCTAGTATCAAAGTCTTTTCCAATGAGTTGGCTCTTCACATCAGGTGGCTAAAGTATTAGAGCTTCAGTGCAACATCAATCCTTCCAATGAATAGTCAGTGTTGATTTCCTTTAGGATTGACTGGTTAGATCTCCTTGCTGTTCAAGGGACTCTCAAGTCTTCTTCAGCACCATAATTCATAAGCACCAACTCTTCGGCACTCAGCCTTCTTTATGGTCCAACTGTCACATCTGTACATGACTACTCAAAAAATGATGTGTGTATTGTACATGTTAGTCACTCAGTCATGTCCGACTCTTTGCAAACCCATGGACAGCGGCCTGCCAGGCTCCTCTGTCCATGGAATTCTCCAGGCAAGAATACTGGAGTGAGTTGCCATTCCCTTCTCCAGGGGATCTCAGTGATCCCCACAGCTTTGACTATATGGACCTTTGTCTTCAAGGTGATGTCTCTACTTTTTAATATACTAAGTTCATCACAGCTTTTTTTCCAAGGAGCAAGTGTCTTTTAATTTCATGGCTGCAGTCACTGTCCACAATGATTTTGGAGCCCCAGAAAATAAAGCCTGTTATTGTTTTCATTGTTTCCTCATCTATTTGCCACGAAGTGATGGGACCAGATGCCATGATCCTAGTTTTCTGAATGTTGAGTTTTAAGCCAGCTTTTTCACTCTCCTTCATCAAGAGACTCTTGTTCCTCTCTGCTTTTTGCCATTAGGGAGGTATCATCTGCATATCTGAGGTTACTGATATTTCTTCCAGCAATCTTGACTCAAACTTGTGCTTCATCCAATCCATTTCACATGATGTACTCTGCATATAAGTTAAATAAGAAGGGTGACAATCTATAGCCTCAGCATACTCCTTTCCCAATTTTGAACCAGTCCGTTGTTCCATGTCTGGTTCTAACTGTTGCTTTTTCACCTGCATACAGGTAATGTCCATACAAGCCAAAGTAATCTACAGATGCACTGCAATCCAATCTTTATCAAAATTCCAGTGACATTTTTCAGAGAAATAATCCTGAAACTTGTACAGAATCACAAAATAGTGAAATAGTCAAAGCAATCTTAAGAAGGAACAAAGCTGGGGAAATCATACCTTCTGTTTTCAAACTACATTATAAAACTATAGTAATTAAATTGGTATGGATTGGCATACAGACACAAAGATCAATGGACAAGAACAGAGTTCAGAAATAAACTCATGTATATATGGTCACTTAATTTACCAAAAAGGAGCCAAGAATATTCAATGGGAAAATGATAGTCAATCCATCAAATGGTGTTGGACAAACTGGAAAGCCACAGGCAAAAGAATGAAACTGGACCACTATTTAATACAAAAAAATCAACTCAAAATGGATTATAGACTTGAATGTAAGACCCCAAAGCATGAAATTCCTAAAAAGAGAAAATAGGCAGTAAAGATCTTGACACTAGTCCTGGCAATGATTTCTTTTGGAGCTGATACTAAAAGTGAAGGCAACAGAAATAAACAAACGTGACTACATCAAACAAAAGCTTTTGCACAGCAAAGGAAACCATCAACAAAATGAGAAGGCAACCTACTGAATGGGACAAAACATTTGCAAATCCAATATCTGACAAAGGGCTAATATGAAAAACATATAAAGAAATGATATAACTCAATACCTAAAGTAACCAAACAATCCAATTAAAAACTAGGCAGAGGATCTAAATGACATTTTTCTAGAGAAGACATACAGACGGCCAGCAAGTATATGAAAAGGTGCTTAATATTACTATTCATGAGGGAAATGTAAATCAAAACCATGAGATATCACCTCATGCCTGCCACAATGACTACTATAACAAAGACGAAAAATAAGAAGTGCTGATGTGAATGTCCACATTCTCCTTTGTGCACTGTTGGTGGGAATGTAAATGGGTGCAGCCACTATGATAAACAGTATGGAGGTTCCTCAAAAAATTGAAAACTACCATATGACTGGGCAATTCTACTTTTTAAAATGTTTATAGGAAAACTGCTTTACAATGTTGTGTTGCTTTCTGCTGTACAACAACACAAATGAGCCATAATTACACATATATCACCTCTTTCTTAAACCTCCCTCCACTCTCACCATCCCACCCCTCTAGGTCATCACAGAACACCAAGCTGGCTCCCTGTGTTATATAGCAACTTCTACCAGCTATCCCTTTTACCCATGTTGGTGTATATATGTTGATGCTACCTCCTCCATTCACCCCACTCTCCTTCTGCCACTGTGTGCACAAGTCTGTTCTCTATCTCTGCATTTCCATTCCTTCCCTATTAATAGGTTCATTAATACCATTTTTCTAGATTCCATATACATATGTATTAATATATGATATCTGTTTTCCTGTTTCAGACTTACTTTACTCTATATAACAGGTTCTAGCTTCATCTACCTCACTAAAACTGACTGAAATTCGTTCTTTTTATGGCTGAGTAATATTCCATTATAAACACACACACACACACACACATATACCACATCTTCTTTAATCATTCAACTGTTGGTGGACATCTTGGTTGCTTTCATGTCCTATCTATTGTAAATAGTGCTGCTATGAACACTGGGATCCATGTGTCTTTTTCAATTATGATTTTCTCAGGGTATATTGGGCAATTGTACTTTTGGCTATATATCCAAAGGACATAGAACCACCATCTCAAAGATATATGCATCTCCACTTTCACTGTAACAGTATTTATAGTAGCTAGGACATGGAAAAAACACAAGTTATTTAGTACACTGATGGGTAAATAGATAAAGAAAATGTGGTATATATACACAATGGAATATTATCCAACCAAAAAAAAAAAAAGGAAACCCTGTCATTTGCAATGATGTGGTTGGACTTTAAGGAAATTATGCTAAGATATTTAAGTTAGAGAAAGACAAATACTATATAATTTCACTTATACGTAGAATCTAAAAAAAAAAACCATAAGCAGAGATTGATCTTTGCCACAAGTAGGAGGTGGGTGAACTGGGTAAAGGCAGTCAAAAGGTAAAAACTTTCAGTGATATGTTCTGGGAATGCAATATACAGTGTGAGGTGATGGATGTTAACTAAACTTACCGTGGTAATCACTTCACAGTAAATACATACAGTTAACCCTTCGTATCTGTGGATGAGCAATCTGCAGATACAAAGAGCTTACTGTACTATATACCCTTTTACAATATATAAGGGACTTGGAAGCATCTGTGAGGGGTCCTGGCACCAACTCCTGTAGATACTGAGGGAACAGCTATATATCAAATCATTATTTTATATACTTAAATGACTATAATGCTATAATGTTAATTTTATCTCAATAAAACTGAATGACATAAATGGTAACAGCAATGCCTTCAGATATACAGTGTATGTATACACAAATGAGACATCTTCAAAAATTACTTTCTTCATGGGATAAATTCAATTAAAAATAGGATGAATGCATTTCTTTATATTAAAAAATTGGACAAATTTTAACTTTTACAATAAGATTCACTTTGGTTTTCATGACTGCATAAAGTAGGAAGGAAACTGGTTTCTCTATTTTAAAAGTGAATGAGCTTTGACGCATATCTTTGAACAAATCATAGCTATGTATAATGGCTTAATGGAGAATTTTTAAGTTAGTATGTTAGTAGCCAGAGAAAGGCAATGTTTCTGTGGGTGGAGAAGAGGATCCATGTTAAAAAAATTCAGATTATATTGTATCATATTATGTCATAGTACAGTACATATATATCATAACTCTAATACATATTATGCTAACATACTGAATTCCTTTGTTCTTAAAAAAGCTACTGAAAACTTCCTTGTACAAGAAATTGAGACAGATATTAAGATAATGAATACCTACTTGATTTATACTATATTATACATATAACATGAATTATTTATTGTAAGATTAAAATATTGTATTAACTATGTAATATAATCCTATGATATACTTAATTATGTTACAGTATCAAGTAGGTATCCATTATCTTAATATCTGTATCAGGCTCTTACAGGAGAGGATTTCAGTAACATTTTTTAGAATGAGAGGGAATTCAGTGTTTTAGAATAATGAGTATTCTCTTATAAACTGGAGTAAGTTCTCTCAAATTAATCATTTGTTTCTCACCCCTTTAATCATATTACCTATTTCTATAGATAGCAAAACCTTATAGAAGCTATGGCCTTGGCTGGTTTGAGATAACAAATGGGAATGAAAGAGACTACCACTAGCAAACTTTAATACATTTAACTTTTATGAAAAAATTCTATTTAATGAATCTCTTTAAATCAATATTAATTTCAGTTATCTACTAACCAATGCTTGGATCAGAGAAATTCTATGAATAGAAATCATGGACAAAATTTTTCAAAGAACTGCTCTGAAATCATAACAGCCAAGTATGTATTATGCCAATTTCTGTAACAAATATTCTCTAAAATTTTCCAAATATATTGCCAATAATAAAGTCTTTATCAAAATTAAAAATTTAATGCTTTTAGAAAAACATTTTATATATTGTTCAAATGAGCCAAAGTAAATTTCTACTGCAGCATTATTAAGAATTCTGAATATGACAATCATAACTACTGAGAATCAACTCAGGAATTCAAAAACTATGCCAAAAATTCACTGTTAGAAACTGTATGTTCTCTCACACTTACAGAAGCCTAGGGTCCTAAACACAATCCAAGTAGACCGGTTAATGCTACATAAAAGGCAAAACCCAATTTTAGTGATCAATCTTTTACTACAGTAGTAACTAAGATGAAATAACTGCCTCTAATAATGACTACAATCATTAACTTATCAAATGAGCACTATATTTTAAACACTGCTGACTATGAGAACTATTAGATAACTCTTTAAAGGCCTTGACCTCAAATAACAGGTAGCACGTGATATTTCTTAAAAGCAGTAAGTGCAAATGATGGAAAATAATATGCTATTTAGAAGGAAATAGAGGAGCAAGGATAAAAAGTGATTTCTTTGAATATGAAACTAAAGTATTTTGAGATACACTCGAATTGCAAAAGGCCAAAATCAAACTGTTAAAGTGTGTAATTACTAACAATAAGCTGTCAGCAGCATAACGCATGTTAGTTGATGATCATGCCTAGACTTAAAGATGGTATGTGTGTGTGCATGGTAAGTCGCTTTAGTTGTGTCCAACTCTTTGCGACTCTGGACTGCAGCCCTTCAGGCTCCTCTGTCCATGGAATTCTCCAGCCAGCAATACTGGAGTGGGTTATCATTCGCTTCTCTAGGGGATCATTCCAAACCAGGGATCGAACCCGTGTCTCTTGTGTCTCCTGCATTGGCAGGCAGGTTCTTTACCACTAGCACCACTTGGGAAGCCTAAAAATGGTACAATTTATTATTTTAATTTGGAGACATATTATTGTACATTAGGGTATACGTTAACCATAAAGATATTATTTTGGCATTTAATATACTGTCTGAAGTATATTTTAATAGAGATTTTTTTTTTAATTTAAAGGTTTTACAAAGGTTATATTGGTTCACCACTCATCTCTTTTTGGCAAGGAAGAAACAAGGTGATGGTAAAAAGAAGGGGAAGATAACAGAAGTAGGAAATGAGAACAGAATGGATTCAGAGTCAATCTTGTAACAGGTATACAGCAAAATTAGATAAAGAATAATTAAACAGATATGACTCTAAGTCGGTCTGCTTTGGAGCTTAACAAAAACTAGGTAACTGACAGAGTGCAAAGTTTAGGCAACATGTGAAAATTACATAGCTCTTGAGCTAGGGGCTACTGGTAGGATCTTAAAAGATGAATACACAATTTTAAACTGCACACAAAAGACTTTCTAAGATGTGAGCAACACAATCTATTTATTTAACAGGTATTTAGTATGATCTTTTTATGTACTAGGTATTATGTTAGGTACTATTAACAGGAATATACACATATCCCCATAGAAACAAAATTAAACGTAACATCACTTTACATTGTTCACATGAAAGACAAAAATATGTAACCTATCCCAGGAGTCATAAACCTATACCCATACCATTCAAAATTTATGAGCTCAAAGCATATTCACAGAATTTAAAATTACCCTGAAGGATAAGTATTTTAAATATGGGTATCACATTAAAGTTTATGGCTCTTTCAAGAAAAGAAAATCTACCAAGAATTTTGGCCTGAGAAATCAACAACAAAATATCCCAGCAATACTCAGTTTTTACTCAGAAAACGTAAATATGTCAAAATATGATTTTCTGTGACTCCAAATAAAATCCCAAGTAATGTATACTACAAAGGGTCAGTAATCACAACTGGCATTCCTATGCATGTAATTTTAAAAATACACAATTATATACCTCTGCTATTACTAACCTAACAGCACAGATCTAAAATAAAACCAAAATTAATCCATTACTGAAAAACAGACATTAAACCTATGCTATAAATAAAGCCAAAAGATATCCACGGAGCATCCCGAAATGAATCTCAAATTTGATAACACGTTCACTTTCAGTTGTATATGCACTGATATATGTGTGTGTATACACATACATGCACATGCATACACACAGACACCACACTCTTAGCAGGCAGACATATCCAGATTAGTTACTAATATCAACGTATCAAGTATATGCATTTGTGTTAAAGGTATACTTAGGAAAAACATTGGATTAGTACTAAAAGTTTGTATTCACAGGCAATGAAATTACATGTGAAAAAACCAAGAGAAATAATACAGTAGTTACTAATCAGGAACTATATTCATTTCTTGATATTTAGTTGTAAGGATTCTTTGTTAGAACAGAGTTTAGAAAAGCAAGGCTGGCATAAATAAGCTGACAGAGGGGCAGGGAGAAAAAGATGGTCCAGATCAAGGGGACAAGAGGGTACCACTTTCCATCTTTCCATCTGACTCTTCTATAATTGTATAACTATACTCTTTAGTTTATACATATAAGCCACTCTCAAACTCTCAGTGAAAATTAATAAAGACAATCTCTATCTAAAAGAAAACAATTTTGGTGCTAGCCGCTACACTGCAACAACCTCTTCTGCATAAACAATTCTGAAAAGATGCATTCAAGTTAAATACTAAAGACTATTCATTAACTAAAGCTAAGACTTTAATTTTTATAGGTCTCACAGCCATAATTTAAAATCTGAAAGCTTCACTTAAGCTAGTACAAATATTAGTGATTCAGAGGCAATCTTTTTTCATTTTTGAAAGACAAAACCAAATAACTGACAGTGAGAAAGTAAACATACGAGAAGACAAGAATAAAAACAGATTAGTCTTAACAAGTTATTTCTTTGAATAAAGAGTTCTTAGTAATAATACTATGTTTTCAATTAACATTTTTTGATAGAAAAGATACAATAGCATTTTACAAACATAATAAGCAATACACCTTCTATATTTCCTAATACATCACATATAGTTATACAACACAACATTCTGTGATGATGCAAATGTCCTCTCTGTGTTAATAACATCAGCACTTGCCACATGTGGCTACTGAGGATGTAAATTTTTAAATTTTATACAGTTTAAAGTAAATAGCCTAAAGAGGCTATTAACTATCATATTGGACAGCACAACTCTATAGAGTTTCATGTATTTATTAATAAGTATAAACCTAGGTTCTTAATGACCTTCTTTCACAGGATGTGAACTTAAAAATCAAACAAAGAATCACTTCTGTTACCTTAAAAACTATATCCCAACCTATTTACATTGTATAGGCTAAATAAGTCTAACCACATAGCATCATCAAATTATATATAAATATATAAAAGAGTATACAGAACCCACAAAATTATATTTTCTGTACAAACTGCTACTGTATTTTCAGCACTTGACTTTTCTTTTCCTCCTGGAAACAATACTATTTACATAACTAGAGAATTTAACACAGAAACCATGCAAACCCCCCTCCCCCCAAAAACCCAGAGCAGAAAATAAAAACACATCCAAACAAATTAAAAACACCAGAAATGTTTAAAACTGATGATTTAACCCAATTTAAGACATAAACACCATTCCCTATTATTCTTCCATAGAAAAGACCAAAATTCTGTATTTAAAAAAACAAAACATTCATTAACTAATCATCTTCTCCATAAAAAGATGAAATAACTTTCACACAACTTTTTAAACTATATACACTCAAACCATTNAACAATATTAAAAGACATTTAATATTCTTAAAAGAATTTGTAATATAGACTTTTGTATACCATATAGCTTTACTGAGACTTTAGAAATTAAATTCAGTCAATTTATTACTTCACTACAGAATGGATTATCCCTACAGTCAAAATAACTTTTTAAAAAGTTGTTAAATACACCTATGTTAATCATGCATTCTAATCACTCACTTGATTAGCAAGCAACTTTTACAAATACTGAAATAATTAAACAGCAAAAGGAACTTTTCTCTGTGAACCAAAAGTAAAAATCACAACTATGGTGAGTTGTAGAGGTGAGAGAGAAAGAATTTTCAGTGAGAACTTTTTGTCTGTGTTACCACAAACAGTTCACTGCCGTTTTATATCGTTTTCTTTTCATGCAATAGTGTTTCAGTTTTTGCAAATTTCCATTTTTAAATAGTAACCCTAGAACTTAAAAGAAAACTCACTAGAATACAGATGACATCGAGTAAGTATTCTTACCTTTATTTGACTTTGATGGTTTATTCTTGATAGGTTTAAGGGAACTTCTTGATTTATCCTCTCTATCTTTAATAAGTTTTTGAACATCATCCAAAGACAGTTTTTGCAGGACAACTACAGGCTTAGCTCCTTTATTTAGATCTTCAACTAATCCCATTTTTTCTACTTTGTCTTTCTGCTCTTTCATTTCCATTTTCTTTGTCTCCTGAGTAATATTGCCATCTTTATCCCTCTTGATTTTTGGAATGACAAAATTTTTCAACGCACCAGACCTGCCCCCCAACAAATAACTTGGAAATTCTGCCTTATTATCAGGGTGTGTTTTATTACTATCTACTTTACTCTTGTTACCCTCTGTCCTTCTGTCATCCTTACTATTTGGTGATTTAAAACCAGGCTTATCAGGTCTTGATTTATTAGAATCTCCTTGTTTAACACGAGGACTGTCAGGTCTTGACTTTTGCTCCCCAGAAGATGGTCTTTCCCTTGAGTCCCCTGATTCATGTCTGTGTTTTCTTTCTAGTTTATCAGGTTTTGAACCATCAGATTTAATGCCATGGTCATTTCTACTAGAGGATCTCAATGTTTCTGGTCTTCGAACCCTAGATTGATCCCCTCGATGTCGTTCAGATTCGCTCCTGTCATCTGACTTTTGTTTACTGTCATGATCACGTCTTAATGACTCAGAGATAGATCGCCCATCAGGTCTCTGCTTTAAGGCTTCAGCTCTTTCTGATTTTAACCGAGGTGAATCAGATTTAATGTCCTGTTTATGTTTAGACACTTCAGGTTTTTTCTCTGTTGATGGCTTTCCAGAATCCCTCCTATTTTCATGTCTATGTTTTGGTGTTTCAGGCCGACCTTCATTTTTTTGCTTTGGAGTTTCAGGTCGGCCCTCACCTTTCTGCTTTGGAGTTTCAGGCCGTCCATCACCCTTTTGTTTGGGGGTTTCAGGACGCCCATCACTCTTTTGTTTAGGAGTTTCAGGTCGGCTCTCACCCTTTTGCTTTGGGGTTTCGGGTCTTGATTTTGTTGTTTCTGATCTGCCATTATTTTGTTTGTTGTCATTTGGTTTTGTGTCAGGCAGTCTATTTTCATTTTGTTTAGGCTCAGCTGTGGTGCTCTCATTTTGTCTGGATTCAATCATTCTGTTCTCATTCTGTTTAGGTTCTTCTCTTGGTACCTCAATTTTAGTTTCTAACTTAGTTTCACTAGATTTTGTCTCTACCAATCTGTTTTCATTTGGTTTAGACTCTGCCAATCTACTTTCATTCTGTTTCATTTCACTCTTTAAAAGCTCAGGATCAGACTTTTTTTTAGGAGTCTCAGGATGGTTTTCTGGTGTAGATTTAAGATTTCCAATAATATCTTCCTGAAGAACAGAAATAGGT
The DNA here is from genome assembly GCA_006410935.1 of Redunca redunca. Lineage (NCBI taxonomy): Eukaryota > Metazoa > Chordata > Mammalia > Artiodactyla > Bovidae > Redunca > Redunca redunca. The sequence continues at coordinate 109,059 of SJYQ01001619.1, read as the reverse complement.
GCATCATTACATTGTTTGATTTCTTCAGGCTTTTTTATGGAGTCTGAATCCTGAGTTATAGAGGCCTGAGAGTCCACTCTTCCTGCCTGATGAAGATCAATGCTAACCATTAATGCTGGCCTTGACCCATTTCCCGTAGAACCCGTCTCCTGAGAAGCTGGTCTATTACCTCCTGTAGCACCCCCAGCCTCCTGTGGGTAAGAATCTTGTTTTCTTTTTTTCAAAGGCTTATCTGAAATTCAAAGATAAATATTCAGTATCAGTAATAGACATATATTCTTATCTTATTAAAAACCATATGGACTTTGACTATTTTAAAGTCACATTTAAAAAATATGTGGTGAATGCAAATGTCAATATGCATATATAAAATAGTAGGCATGAATGGCATAATACTTTTAAACCAAGGTTTGAGGAAATATTCACATCTGCTGTACCTCAAGAAATTTTTGTGACTAGAGTAAAAAGATAATTTAAACTGCTAATCTAATAAAAACTACAAAGAACCCCCAAATGCCAACATACAAAACAGGGTGCTTTTGCCACATGTATGGAAAGTATGAAAAAGAATAAAACCCAAAAGAAAACAGAAATCATGTTACTGAAAAAAAAAAGTATATGAGGAGAGTAAGACAGAAAAAAAAGAACATAATAGTTATTAAGTTTTGATCCAGGATTCAAATTCTTCAAGGTGTCAGCAGCACAAATGTAATTTAAAAGCTAACGCACAGTTCATAAAATATATAACATGATAGAGCCTTGAGACTTTGCCTTAATGATACTTGCTGAATTGTCTGGCTATTTTAACAGTTATTTTTAATTTTTTTTAGGACCATCTTTATAGTCTCTTATAGTATTCATTAATATGATAAAGTATTATTTAAGAAAAAGAGGATCAAACAGTGAAAAGCCAAAATGATCACTAAAAACAACCCCTTAGATATGACAGAACCAAGTTCTGGGGAGGAAAAAAAAAAGTTTTTAATAGTAATGATGCTTTTATACATCAAAATTCCATCATTTTGTTTTTAAAATATGAAGCAACAGCCACTTACAGTTAGTAATCTAATCAAATATTACTAAAATTTATTTTAGATGTTTGCCAGTAATTTTTTTTAAGGAACTAATCATCCTGCTTTTTCAGTTATTCAGAAGTCAAATCTATCACTATATTTTCTCCATTTGCAAAGTAACTACATGATGATGATAATAAATTGTTATCATTAAACTGTTTTCCCTAGTTAAAACTAACCTGGCAAAAACTTGTATGAAGCTTTTTGTATCAGTATCTAAGGAAAAAGCACTCAGAATACTAATTTATAGAATTTTACGTCTGACTGTTCTGCCACACAAAACAACTTTTATATCTTGCCAAAGGGCACACCAAATAATTACCTTAAAAACAGGATGCTTTATAACCTTATACTTATCCCTTAAACTTTTATGAGCATTTAGAAAAAAAATCTAAGCATGTAGAAATTTAAATGAGCATAATCCAAGATTTTTATATTTTTCAATGAAATATGCACCTCTCTTAAGAGATGTGTGGCTCATCCTTTTACTAATATAAACAATCTGTCTTTTAGAAAAACATTAAAATATCATTAAGGCTAAATTTTAAAAGATTACAAAATACTTAAGCATTTGCACATGAGTGATGTGTTAAGTTTGGGGAAGAACTTATAATTTTTCTACAATGCATAAAATATTGCTAAATACAAAGTTTTAATTTTTAGAACTATTGAAGGGTACTTCACCTCTTCTGTAAAGCCCAGAACAATTCCATTACTACTGAAAAGATTCTTGGATATGTTAAAAGCACGCAGACTCTGATTCACTCAATCTGATTCAGCTCCACCAAGAACTTATTCCTGTAAAGTGGCTCTGAATCCACATCGGTCACTTTTGTCTATTCAATTTCGTTATCAGTCTTCACTACATGACCTTCACCTAATGACTGAAAGCCATCTCTATTAAGAATCATGTTAATATTTGCAACACCTGTAAGCTTTCTAAAGAACTGGAATTAGTAAGTTACAGTATTAAACTTTAGGTATTCCTGAAGAAAATGCACGTGAAAACATATCTTAATTTTGAGACCAACAACATTTGTCATCTTGATGCTGATATTTTGAAAATAAGATCTGACCCTTACAGAAATGGTAAACTCAATTATGCTTATAAGAAACAAACTATATCACCTGTCTAAGTCTACTACAAGTGATAACTGAAAACACTTAAAGCAAAACAAGCAGAGCAACTGAACACAGAGTAGCTCATTATAAAAAAAATGAAAACATCCCATCCCTAAAGCAAAGTACAGGCTAAGTGACTAACTGTCCTATTCCTGTCCCAAATCCCAGTCTCTTATTTCAAATGGCAATGGGTAATAATTTACTTCTAATAAGGGTTACAGTGCAAGAATATTTTAACATCATAAAAAACATTAGTGAAGCTAGGCCATTCCTTAAACTTGCTAACATGGAAAGTGGACCTTCGGAAAAGATGAAACAGGCAAAGATGAACACAGAAACCCCCTCTTTAACAACAGAAAGCAGGTATTTTCAGCACATGGAGATATTAATGTCTATGACAGCTCATCCCAGAAGCAAAGAAAAATAGCCCTTTAAAATTAATTTATGTAATTAAAGATGTTAAAAGGTTGAGCAAAAGATTGAGAAGAAGGTCCTGTAGGAATATTATAAAATATTAGGTTGCACAGAATTAACCTGTTGGTGTATGTAAAACTATCCAAAGAAGAGAGAACAGGCCAAAGGAACATGAATATACAGCAGCCAGAAAAGCATCTTCTGTGTGTGGAACAGCAGTGTATTAGGTTATACCACAGCCTACGTGAAATATTTCTAAGAGTATTCTGTCCCTTTTCTTTAATTCCACAATTATCAAAACAATCTTGTTTGCTGAACTTTCTAATCTTATTCATAAGGTAAAGGTTTCTGACTTCTGGTCAACTGAGGGGAATGCTTCATTCATTCATTTATAACAAACAAATATGATGGGAAACAAGCTCATAACCTAGAGCAGAGCTCTGAGCAAAACCATGTAGACCAGCCAAGTAGGCTTCTTTGTTCCTACTACCAGCAATAAAAGTTATAAAAAAGTACTCAGTGGCAAGCCTCAAAATACAGTAAATACCAATTTTACACTATAATCCTAAGATGTAGCAGTAACTAGTGATAAATTCATTCAATACTTCTTTGAAGTATTTCATCTCTCAAGGGACTACCACTTTAGAAAACTTTATGACCTCAGCTACAAACTTAGAGCAATATACCAAACCTTTAATCTTTTCAAAATCTCAATATAACTATTTATATATAAAACACTATCTCATTACACAATTCAGAAATTGAATACAAAATGACAAGATTTAAATCAAAGGTGTCAGCTAGTACCTAAATTCCAAACTTTTTCAAATAAAGTTATGGGGACATGGCTCTCAGAAGGCTAGAGATGACAGCATTAATATAAGGTCAGCCAAATCAGCATAACCAATTTGAGAAAAATCATCTAAATCAAACTGAAAATCAGACAGTTCATTTTTTCCCTTAAATCCTTACAGAACCAGCTGCCTCTGTAAGTTAGCTTACATTGTTTCAAAATTGTAAGTCAACTGTGGTCATTCAGCTTTTCAAATATCTTTGTTTTAGTCACACCATCACAGATAACAGAGAAGCTGGATAATAAAAATTTAAATATACATAACAAGTTTTAGGAAGAATAGTATTGTTTGTTGATTTTCTTTTATTTTCCCAAAGAAAAGTTAGCAGTCTAAGATGCTTGCTAACATGCAACCAGTATCTTACTATCCTTATTTCCATTCAGTTTTTAAAAGTAAAAACTATGGTTTCAACAAATATGATATAGTAAAAGTTCAAAGAAGGAAAAAAGCTCACCATTTTCTCTGCTTTCATTCCAACAATTAAATCATTTAAAAAGAATTATACTCTTTTTAAAAGAATGCAATTTTTAAAAATACAAATTAAAATGTCATTCAAAAGTTCTCAAGGCAACTAATATTTCTTGGCAAAGAAATTACAATAGTACATGTTTTTTTTACAAAACTGTCACAGGATTCAGGAAATGGAATAAGGTAATATTATCAAGAGTAGCTGAATAATATTGCTCTCTTCACTTGATATGCATATACTTTTATGAGAGGCTGGAGGAAAAGATACATTTTGGAACCTATAGAATTGTTTCCTGAACACCAAACTTCTCAGCAAAGAGAAAAAGGGCAAGTGACACTTTATTTCATCTTTAATGTCTATGATCTGCTAGTTAAAAAAAAAGTTTCCTAGCCAATAAAATGAAGACTTCTAGCAATTTTTTTATCTGCATCTATCTACCTGTGATTTCTGCACTTAGCAAAGATGGTAATGTAACAATTACCAAGTACAGTTTATTCTTCCAGTAACATTAAAAACAAATGTCATGATAGACAGGAAACATAATATGATCTTTGCATGTTTCTCAACATAGGTACAGAATGATCTATAAGTGATCCTGTCACATGATGACCAAGATCATATATAAAAACAACTTCAAGTCAACATCAAGAAGTTTTGTTTAATAATGACCAAAGAGAAACTAGAAGAACTATAACTAAATCTAGAATATTTAACTATAAAATTAAATCAAAGTATTCTTTGGTTTGGATGGTCAAATATGTATATGCACCTACTGTAGAGACATGAACTTTATAAATAACTAACTTTAACTACTGATTTATTAGTCTCTCTAAAAATTTTCAAGAGATTTTAAACATAATGTTCACCAAACCAAACAACTAAGAACTTAACAGGATTTACTTTCATTATCATTTTTTTATAAAGCACAAAAAGAAAGTCCATAAACTCACAGAACAGGTGTCTTGTAAATTCATCCTTATACACCAGTCAGACAAAAGGGAACACCTAACTATAATCACCAACAAAAGATCCTTGATTCTTATTGCTATTTATACTAACTTAAAATTCTTTCTTAATTTTTTTACTTAAAAAAAATTCACACTGAAATGACAAAATTAGAAACCAAGGGAAAAATCTAACTGCATAACAAACATACACACAATTTTTCCTTAAAACCACTGATTCAAAATAATCTATAGTGGATAACCTTGTTAAGTAGAAAAAAGGTAAAGATGCAAAATTATGTTAACATAATTTGTGGAAACAATCTTCATTTTGGAAGATGAGCACAGATAAAATCATTTAATATATATAGGTGACAGACCTATTTGGTTTTATAGAATTACCAAATCTCAGATAGTTCTTTCAAATAAAAAATGAAATTAAGAATTTAACTTCTGAAGGATGAGCATTAGCAACAAAATCACAATTGAGGAGAAACATTAAAAATCATAAAATATAAGAAAAAAGAGTTAATATTAAAAACATGTTAGGACGTTATATAATTATATATTCACCAAGGGTATGAATGATAGTAATGGGATTATTTTACCTTTATCTTGAACTTCTTTTGAAAAACGTTCCCTTTCAATAGCTGATTCTCTCTCTATTCGCTCAATTTCAGCCAATGCATCCAATTCCACTTCATCATATATAGGTCCCTGTTGTGATACCTGTTGCTGATTCAGTACCACAGAAGTCTGGGGCTGTTTTGTAGCAACTGAAGTGTTCTGTTGTAAAACAGGCACTTGATTTGCTGGAAGGAATGCTGTTTGTTCTTGCTGCGACAAACACTGAGCAGCATTTAGTGGGCGGTTTACATCCTGTGGAGTAATGGGTGTTTTTGAAGTCTGTCCTGGGTACTGCACATTAAAAGGAATATCATTTTCTGAAACATTGCTATTTTCCATACCAGAAAGCATATCCTCTTGCTGGTCCATGTCTGAAGACCTTACACGAGTAAGTCTTAACGTAAGTTTAGTAGAGTCCTTGGATGGAGAGCTAATGATATCATACATTGCAGCCTTCTCATTCTGGTCTTTTTCATCTTTGCCTAATTTCATTTTCTTTTGCTTCTTTTGTTTTCTTTCTGGAGAATCTAACAAGATGTCTGGTGGAACATCTCGAGGTGATGAACAAGGTAGAGACTGAGACTGCAGGATTAAAGGTGGTCTTGATCCTAGAAAAACAATTCAACAGGAATGAACAGTTGTGCTAGTTTTGTATTTTCAAACATGTGATACATTAAAGAAGCAACAATATAGTACTGCTAGAAGAAATGTAAACTATTTCATCCAGTTACTTATTTACAGAATATGAAAGCCTAACGATATTGTCCCCCATGGTCTTTCAGCTTGCTGCTAGATGACCCACGTTTGAATTAAAGAACGGGTTTTCATCTTCCAGATCAGTATCATCTTTATTTTTTCACCTAAAAAGTATAAGTACTTAGCTTGAAAACATCAAAAGAGTTCACTGTTTCTAAAGATGCAACACAAATATTTTAAGAATGATAATCTCTATACTCTCACTTATTATCTAGGAAAACTGACATGTCTAAGTCACTGACATGCTGCTAAGTCACTTCAGTCGTGTCTGACTCTGTGCGACCCCAAAGACGGCAGCCCACCAGGATCCCCCGTCCCTGGGATTTTCCAGGCAAGAACATTGGAGTGGGTTGCCACTTCCTTCTCCAATAAAGCAAGAATAAGTTTGTCAAATTACAAAAAGGTTACAAATTAATCCTACACTCATAGGAATACTTAATGGTCTAAGAAAAAGGAAGTGGGAAAAATTACAGGGATCAGTCTTCACTTATTTAACAAGTTGGTGGTAAAGTATTAACTTATACCTTTATGTGGTCGTCTCTTTTTCCCTCACTTAACACTATTTACATACTTTCTTCAGCTTGCTAATCCTCCTTTTATTAGAAAAATATGCAGGTTGAGCAAATTTCAATGCTCAATAAAATATGTTCAGCCCAGAGTCCATTAAATTAAACACTATATAAGGAAGTGCTAAAAACAAGCTAAACAAATGGGAAAATATTTTGTTAACAAGTTTCAACGGTGAAAAATTGTATTGACATGCTTTAGAAACAAATGTATAACTGTATCTGAATAGTATATACATTACTTGTCAATTAGACTACTTGTAAAAATTTTAAAAGACCATGAGAAATAATAAAAATCAGTCAAGGTAAAAGTGCTTTATAGAATGAACTTAAACCTAGGCTTGTCTTAAATTGTTTCAGTATATTTACTACAAATGTTAGTTTGAAGTTACATCAAAGATAGATTGATTTCAGATAGAGCTTTTATGGAGACATTAAAAAGAAATGAAACTAATACTCTGGGACCACTTATTTTGTCTCAGAGCTTGTGCAAAGTAGTTTGCACATCAATTCATTTAAATGACTTACAACAATCTTGATGAGTATTATAACTATTTTGCAGAAACTAACATGACATTTATAGAGATTAAGAAATTTTTCCAATATTAAATAGGTAGCAAACCAAAAATTTAAACCCAGATCTAATATATGAATTATAATACATCATATTGTCTTTTCACTTAAAATTTATCTGTCAAATTATATACATTTTAGAACAACTTTAAAGTCCAACAATTAACCTAAAAATCAAACTAGGCTTACTGAAGATGCATTCAACATTCAAAACTAGTTGGAAAACAAACTCCATGAGCAGAAATAGAAGCTTCTGAGGAGGAAAGTTAGTGAGCTTAGTTATTCTAGCTTTCTTCTCTTTCTATCTAAAGTTATCTATCTATCTCACCATCCATTTATTCATCTATCCATCCTCAAGAGTTACAGGGAAAATGGTCTCATTATCCAGAATAACCAGCTATTCCACTGCTACTCTCCTCCCTGGCAGTCTAAATATTTCTCACTCTGAAAATACCTGTAAGATTTGTACCTAACTTTGACACCTAACCTACAAACGGAGTTGGCAGTTGTTCTCTTTTTCACAAACTGGGTTATATTAATCCCTGAAAATTCATAGAATTAAAGAATTAGAATGGCTCAAAATTCTAATTATTGAATTAGAATTATTGAATTAGAATGGCTCATAAAAGTTCAGCTTTCACCTCATGAAGAATATCCCAAATCAAAGACCTGGAACATAAACCATGAAAAAGAAATTTTTACAGTGAGGTAGCCCAGTCCACGTTTTAGACGGCCACAATTAGAAATTCTCATGAATAGTTAAAACTTATTATCAGCTATACTGCAATTAATTAAAAGCAAATTCTCTAAAGTGGATGTGATATTCTCCTCCAACAAAATCGGATGATTAAGTTTTTCTTTTTAAGTCTGGACTTTAGTTTTAAGTTTTTTTTTTAAACCAAGACTTATTTATTTTTGACCATGCTGGCTCTTTCTTGTTGCACAGGCTTTTCTGAGGTTGTGACAAGCAGGGGCTACTCTTCAGTGGTGGTGTGCAGGCTTCTCATTGTGGTGGCCTCTTTTGTTGCACAGCATGGCCTCTAGGACGCACGGGCCTCAGTTACACCTTGCAGACTCCATAAAGTGTGGGCTCAGTAGGTGTGGTGCTTGGGCTTAGTTGCCCCACTGTATGTGGGATCTTCCAGATGTGGGATCAGACACTCCCAACAGTGTCTCCTGCACTGGCAGGCAGATTCTTCCAAGACTGAGCCACTGAGGAAGCCCCATTTTAAGTATTTTTAAAAATAGCTCAAACCTGGATTTAAATTCAGAATTTTGTGACTTTCTATGCACAAAAGACCACACAAAGTACTTTGGGAATTAGAAGATACAGAAAACAAAATTCATGTTCATAAATAAGTTATTAGAAAAAATATAAACATCTTAGAGACACTAAGGGAGAGTCCATAGAAGATCAGCCATTTAACTTAGAACCTGAAGAATTAATATGATTTTAATAAGCAGAAATAAAGTAGATGTACAAGATCAAGTGAAGTAATTCACATACAACAGGCCAGATTTTGATAAATGACTATCTAAGAAGTGAGAGAAGATTACGACAATTCAGGACCGAAATATCATTAAGCCCAACAAAATGGCAGAAAGAACATCAAGAAAAATTTTGAACATGAATTTGAAATATCAGCTAGAAGTGAAGAGGTTTTGTCTGAAATGAAAAATTACAATTTGGGAGACAGAACTGGAACCAAAGACATTGATTTTGGCGTCCTGTTCACAAAAATAACCAATGCTACTACCAAAACTGAGTAAAACAGTCAAGGAAAAAAGTAAAATAGAAGATAAAAATATAATGATAGAAATCTTGAGAAATGAGAGAACAAAGAGCTAATGAAGGGAAAAATGACAATGAAAAAGCAAGGAAAGCAGGTGGATTCACTACAAAATAAGTTTTGGAGGCCAAGGAGAGAAAGATCAATAATTTCAAATATTTATGAAATATTAAAAGGATTATGGTTTGAAAAGACCATTGGATAATCAGTAAGAGTGATACTATATATATCTGAAAAAGTAAGTACAGGTTCCTTTTTTTCCTACAATAAATGAAAAATCATAAAGAATAATTTTTTGGTACCTGCATTAAGAAGTTTGAATCCTTTACTCAATTTGAAATATGAAAATTTAAGGAAATTTTAGTTACAATGATACCTTTTGGAGTCCCATCACTTCCAGCAGGGGAACATACTGGCTGTGGAGACCTCAAGGGAAAAGACGCAGCATTCCTCATTGTTGAAGAATCTCCATCCTAGGAATAGAGTATAACAGTTATACCTTGAATGATGGAAGGGGCTTTATAGAAATCTTAAAGAGAACCAATAAAAGACATAAATTACTGACAGGTAAAGTGTTGGTATTCAAAAGCATAATTCTTCTGCACTTTCCTGTTTTCTTCATGGTATATCTTAGAAGAATTGAAACTGTATCCAAAACAATCAACAGCCTAAGCATGGCAATGAATAAGAAAACTGGTATTACTGGTATGCTCCATTTTTGTTTACTATTTTCTACAAAAGGAGCTCTGAATATCCTACTAGGTCATAAATGTAAATGTCTTGAAGGCAGAGTCCAATGTCATCTTTGTTCAACTTAAATACATGTAACATGTGATAATACCACCAAGCAATTAATAAGACAAATTTCTAGTATGTGGATTATTTCAATAACATTAAAGTAACATTAAATTTCAGGGGAAAACGGTTTTTACAAGTCTTAGAGGGAAAAAGAGCTAAGTACTAATATATAAAGGCTCATAAGAGGACATCTTTGTGTGAGCAAATACTTTAAGATGAAGTATGACTTCATTAAGGACCTAAACCTCTAGACCACAAGTTGGCAAACTTTTTCTATATAGACAGATAATGCACAAGTTTTCTGGGTCATACACAGTTTGTCACATAAAGTTACTTGTTGCTGTTGTTCTCTTAAACTATGAAAATCATGCTTAGTTTGTGGATCAAACTACTGGCGAGTTTAGCAACTCTTCTCTAGATTAAGCTCTAGGAGTACAGCTAAATTCTCAGACATAGTATAATCCTCAAAAAAAGACAAATTTCCTTTTTATTATAGAATTGAAATACTGAGTCATGCGACATATATTAGAACTATTTCATTACCTTAATGATAACTAATATGATTACATACGTCATTACTTAGCCTGTGCACCATGTGTAGGTAGTCGTCACTTGAGCCATGTCTAGGATTATCAGCATGATGATTAGCAGAATTGCCAGACAACGAACCAGAAACTTTATTATCATGTAGGTTTCTCAAACCACCTGCAACAATGGGACTTGATACCGATGCTGAAATTAATAAGAATTTTAAAAAAGATTTATAAAAATAAAGTGGTAAAATTCTTAAGAGGATAGTAACAATAACTGTTCACAAGTAATACTTTTTCTCCATAAATTACAAAGACTAATATAAGCTGGCTGACTATACACAGCTTAATCAAATCTTAACACTGTGTCACAAGTCATTCAGATTGATTTCTGAAAAGAAATAAGCTATTAGATATGGTTGAAGCTCTCCATATACATGCATATGCCTCTCCTTTATTTTCTTCCTCTTATTCACTAAAAGCAAGTGCTACTACTGAACTTAGAGTTCACTCTACCTACGAATATCTTTATAGCTTTGCTATAAATGAATATATTCCTAAATAACACGTTACTGCTTAGCACATTATAGAGGTGGTATATGTATATATTCTTCTATAACTTTTCAATTTCACTATTGTGTTGTAATGTATCTATTTTTATATATGTAGTTTTATTTTAAATAATGACATATAGTCTGCTGCATAATGTACACATTTTATCTAGACTTATGTTAGTAGTTTAGATTGCTTGAATATTTTTGTTATTATAAACAATGTTGTAATGTATTATATATTCTTATAATGACTTATAAATGTGTCTAGGAGTGAAATTGCTGAATATTCCTGTTTTTAACCTTCGCTAAATATTAACAAATAGTTTTCCAAATTATTTATGACCACTCTACTAGTAACAGACAAGTGTTCTTGCTGCTCTATATTCTTGCCAACGATTTTCATCAGTCTGAAGATGAGAAATGTCTCTGATGGTTACTTTGTGTTTCTCTCCTTAAATAGTAGTGAAGCCAAGCATCTTTTCATGTGTATTACACATTCAGATTCCCTACTTAACACAAAATCATAAAAATTACTCTCTGAAATTTTCTTTCAAAAGTTTCATAGTTTTGTTTTTTCATACTTAGGTCTTTAGTTCTGGTAAAATTAGAATATCCTTTCCATGAATGCTTGGTAGAATTTGAGATAGAACTGTCTGAACATGCTTTATACCCTCCCCCAGTTATAAGAGAGACAGATTTTGAAGAACTAAGGGAGATTTTAAACAGAAATAGATATTGTCAAACTGCTCTCTAAAATGGTTCTACCAATTTATATCCCTATGAAGACTGTATGAAGTTTGAATTTCCCTGCACACTAAAACATGTTCACTAATCTGATAGTTATAATAAAATTTTATTTCAATTTAATTTTGATTAACATCTCTTTAATTGTGAACCAGGTTGACCATATTAAACCTTCTGCATCCAATTTGTTTTTCTTTTTCAGTAAATTATTTACTTCTTTAGTCAATTTACCTGTTTTTACTTGTTCTCTCCTCTTACATAGAAATTTGTCATCAATTTGTTTTTTCCCCCATTTCTAGAATACAGTCCTACTTAGAAAGGCCTTCTTGACCCTTGGTGAGTAAGTGAAAGTCGCTCAGTTGTGTCTGACTCTTTGTGACCCCATGGACTATACAGTCCGTGGAATTCTCCAGGCCAGAATACTGGAGTGAGTAGCTGTTCCCTTCTCCAGGGGATCTTCGGAACCCAGGGATCGAAACTAGGTCTCCTGCATTGCAGGCGGATTCTTTACCAGTTGAGCTACCAGGGAAGCCCATTTCTTGACCCAACATTACCTGAAATTCACCCTCATGTTTTCTTCTTATAGTTCCATGAGTCAAAATACAAACAAACATGTAAACCATTTATCCACCTAGAACATTCTTCCTCTAGATGATCTAAGAATCAACTAAAATTTCAAAATGCCTAGCCAACATATCCAACATGATTTACTAAACAATCCACTATTACATACTGATGCAAGATACCATCTTAGAATGACAGAATTGGAAAGAGATTCACTATTGGATGGTAAATCCTTTAGGATAAAGATTAATAGGAAATAGAGTTATGTGATCTCAAAGTATAATCTGATAGATTACTTAATTGCAAAGGAAAAATTATGTTCATTATAAAAGAAGTGGTTACCAGCTAAATGTTACTAATAACAAAGCCACTTGTGATTATAAGTCTTCTGATGTGATGCAATATGAAGTGCACATTACTTTAGTATCCTTGCCAAAAATATAAAACTAGAAATTAATAGAGCCTTTAATGATAAATTCCAGTTGGTAGGAAACATAAGGAGTATATGAGCAAATCAAACAACACAAAAGGAAACAGTGAAGCCTAGAATATGTGACAGTCCACAACAAAGGTAGCACAGAATTTCTTAAAACCCAGAAATTACTGTCATGGAGAGAGGCTATGGGGCCAAATAGATTTTTTTTTTAATTTTTATTTTAACTTTAGTTTACTTTATAATACTGTATTGGTTTTGCCAAACATTGACATGAATTCACCACGAGTGTACATGCGTTCCCAAACATGAATCCCCTCCCACCTCCCACCCCGTAACATCTCTCTGGGTCCTCTCCATGCACCAGCCCCAAGCATCCTGCATCCTGCATCGGACATAGACTGGCGATTCGTTTCTTACATGATAGTATACATGTTTCAATCAAATAGATTTTTAAAAGAGTCAAAAGATGTAAAAACCAAGTGCAATGTGTGAGAAACTAGATTAGATTATATATGGGGGGAAAAGGTTATAAAAGATCTATCTGGGGCATCTGGTGAAAACAATATAGACTGGATATCAAATGACACTACAGAAATGTTCTCAGTATTTTTAGGGGCAAATTATTACACTTGGTGTTTATAAAAGAGAGCTTTGCCTTCTTAGCAAACGTATTTAAGGACAGAAAGGCAGGATGCTATCGGTAAAATGGTCCACTGTGCTATTCTCTAGTTTTCCACATGAAAACTTTTCAAGTTTATAAGAATTTTAAATGTTATCTTTCACAAATTCTAAGTTCCCACAGACATCTGCCTTATTTCTGGAATCTTTTTTTGTTCCCTTTACCTATCTGTTTCTTACCACATTAAATGTTTTCTTTATGATAATTTTGATATGTATTTGAGGCTAATCTCTGAATATTATTTTTAGTTTCTCAAGTACCTGAACATTTCCAAGAAAAGACTAATTACTGAATAGGCCCTCAAACTATGTATATATTTTTTGATCTTGTGATTTCAACTTATTCTTTTGAAAAAGCTGGGTTTATCTCCTTATAAAGTGACAACAGTATTTACAGTAAAAACTCATTTTTTTCCCCTACACACATATATGTGGATATTTCTGTAGGAAGCAAACGTGTTCTGTCAACGTTTCTCCTCTTTTTAATTACATTTAAAATGATCCTCATAACTTTGGCGTGTGTGTGTGTGTTAGCTGCTCAGTCATGTTCGACTCTTTGCGACCCCATGGACTACAGTCTGTCAGGCTCCTCTGTTCATGGGATTCTCTAGGCAAGAATACTGGAGTGGGTTGCCATTTCCTTCTCCAGGTAACTCTGGCATCCCAGAGTAAAATAGTAATATTTCACAAATATCAAGAGCCAGTCTTCATGCATACTTCTGTTTGCATTCATACTAAATCCTATAATTTTGGAGGTGTCTATTTCAAAAGTGTGATTGATTGCCTCCAAGTTTTTCCCTGAGTTACTATATGAAATAAACTCAATCTAGTATTTCATTATCTAGTTTGGAAAACCAGAATCTGGATATTTCAATAGATGACCCCAAGTTAAAACTTTATAAGATAAAACTCCATGCATAATAAAAAACTAAGAATACAAACAGGAACTAAAGACTGATTGTGACTGATAAAAATTCGCTGTTAATTATGAGGGACAAAAACAGGTATATGTGTTATATTTTGTATTTTTCAAAATTTCTCCAAAAAAGGAAAAACAAATATATACGAATATTAATACATTATTTGATAGCCATGGCATATATCCCAAGGTAGTATGATCTTCAAAAAGACATATTATCAACAACTAACTTCAAATAAGAACTAGCAATCTAATCCCAGAAAATTTTGCATCCAGATTAATTTTCCTCTATTAGTACTATAGTACTGTATATACTTGATATTAAATTTTTCATACTACATATACTTTACTAATTAATACATAATTCTTCTTTGACTTAGTGCTACTAAAAGAAGCCAAATTAAATAAAGCAGTTCCTAATTTTATAACTAGATATACTCAGTTGTTAATATAAGGTAATCCAAAGACTGAAATTACACTTATCTTTTTACCTCCAAAATGATGAATGTCCAAGCAATAAATGTAGTATGTTTTTAATTACATAAGCCATAGTTAAAAAGAAACATTTACTGTGAATAAGTATACAGTTTAGTATTTGTGTTTGAAAACTTATGAAAAGAACAAAGTAAAGAAAAAAATGAATTTGCTGGAACTACAGGCATTCCTGTAGATAAGCACCAGCTTTCTTACCTTGCTGCATCTGTGGATGTGTTGTATAACTTGAAGGATGGGAATATGGCATGTATCCTGCAGGGCTTTGTGGGGCATATGGACTAGGCACTGGGCTATTTTGTTGTGGCATAAATCTGTTCCCAGAGCTTGTCTGTGGTGGCACAAACCGGCTAAAATCCAAAATCCAAATAAACAATATCAGGAAATGAAATAAGTGATATTCCTTGTTATTGCAATAAAATAAAATCTATGTACACAGAAAATTCTGAAAAATAATGTACAAAAATCATTCACAATTCATAACCTAAGAGTTATACTAAAGCAGTTTTCAAACAGAGTAATTCATTTATTTTACATGCTCCCTAAATTCTACTCCAACAATTTTCTTATTTATCTCAAACATGCTCTATTTTAACACATTCTTAGGTTTGCATGAAATTAAGTTACTATTTATTTCAAACAGTATATTAGAGCATTTCCACATTTAATATTTTTAGGCAAATATTCATGTGCTATGTAAGGATAAGCATCTAAACTTTTTAACTTTAGGTAAATTACCTTTAGGAATTAACTTTAGGAATTTCAGCATTAACCTAAATGCATGTACATACTGTATATTTTTAAACACATTCACTACAGAAAATAGCTCTTCATAAAATGATATATACATTACCTGGAGGGGCTATGTGAGATAGTGGTTTGTTGATAATTGGAAGATGCAGGACTACTGTGCATGGAATTCTGAGAAAGTTTATACTGAGACATCATCATTCCTACATAATACACAAAAACAGTAAGTATGTTATTTTCTTCTAGTGGTAAAGCATTCTTTAAGTGATTTAAATCAACCATTCTCTCAAAAACACTCATAAGTTCTTTCTGTTCTTTTCTTTTTGACCAACATGTTCATTTTGAAGACCAAAATACAGAAACTATAAATTTTAAGCACAACCAATTTTACCAAAACATCCTTTTAGCATGTCAACTAATCCAGGGACAGAGATAGAGAGCTATATTTTTAAATATTACTTGCTTACTTACTGTCCTACATTCAGCTTTAGAATTGAAAAGAACTTTCAGAAGCCACTTCATCTAATCCAGGGATTCCCCAACCTCCAGGATGTGAACCAGTACCTCCTGTCAGATCAGTGGCAGCATTAAAGTGCACAATAAACATAACATGCTTGAATCATCCTAAAACCATCTCCCATCCCTTGTCCATGGAGTACTTGTCTTCCAGGAAATAGGTCCCTGCTGTCAAAATGGTTGGGGACCTCTAACCTAATCCCTTAATAAATACTACACACTCCTGTCTACAATAGGCTTTTGGATGGTATTTATTATTATGTGCAATATTTTATTACATTCATCTCCCCTCCTTCAGTTCAGTTCAGTTCAGTCGCTCAGTCATGTCTGACTCTGCGACCCCATGAACTGCAGCACACCAGGCCTCCCTGTCCATCACCAACTCCCGGAATTCACTCAGACTGACGTCCATCAAGTCAGTGATGCGGAACTTAATTTTAACAACTCTATGCATTTTGTTGTGATTTGGACCTAACTTTTAAGAAGTAAAAGTTTGAGGTATTGAAATTACCATCTCAGAGTCTTTTAATGAACAACAGAATGTTACTCTTTCTTTCACAATAATTCTTGCCATAAAATAGGGATTAAATGAATATTTGTTTAATGAATGAAAGTGTGAGAAGAGCTTTCAGATTTTCACATTTCCTTTCACACTGTTCTTTCAACTGTTACATTCTGTTATATAGGAGATGCAGAAAAATTCAGCTATTTAGACACTCTAAAATCAAAGATAAAAATCTATAATTAACGCTCACATTTTTTACGATACATATAGCTACTCTTTTTGGGAACTTCAAGCATCACATTATTTCCCCGAAGTTCATTTTCTGCTGCTGATATGAAAAGTGCCTTTTACCAGAAACTTTCAAACAAAAGTTACATGTTTATTTGCCAGGAGCTACAAAAAGGATTCTAGCTCTACGACAACAGCTGAATGACATGAGGGCACAAAATCACCTCAAAGTCTAACACTAATAGTATGTTTTCTTTTATAGATAGTCTAAATTTCAGTTTATGAATTTTCTCTTTCAACCTAAATTCAGTACTAAGTCATACATCCCATGGCTTAATAATTTAATTACTATAACTACTGTTTCTGATTTTGAGTTTTTTGAGAGAAGGGGACAAAACTCTTTAAGACAAGAGTTAAA
The DNA here is from genome assembly GCA_006410935.1 of Redunca redunca. Lineage (NCBI taxonomy): Eukaryota > Metazoa > Chordata > Mammalia > Artiodactyla > Bovidae > Redunca > Redunca redunca. The sequence continues at coordinate 91,739 of SJYQ01001619.1, read as the reverse complement.
AAGTATTTTCCCCTGAATTAACTATCATTAATATGACAAGCTGGAATTACTAGTTTAGAGGCGTTGGTTTTATAGATAAAGAGGTCAAATGAAATCCTAATAGTTCTTTCTGATTCTCTCAAAGATCCAAAGAACTATGCTGTTAAGTTGCTAAGTCATGTCTGACTCTTTGTCACCCCATGGACTGCAGCTTGCCAGTCTTCCCTGTCCTTCACTATCTCCCAGAGTTTACTCAAACTCATGTCCATTGAATTGGTGAACCTTTTTTTCTTTTTTTCTGAGCAACAGGTCTCAACAGTGGGCTTAAAGTATTCAATAAACCATGTTATAAACAAATATGCTTATTATCTTGGTTTCTTGTTCCATTTATAGAGCACAGGCAGAGTTGATTTAGCATAACTCTTAAGGGACCTAGAATTTTCAGAATGGTCAACGAGCGCTGGTTTCAACCTAAATTTACCACCTATATTAGCTCCTTTGAAGCTTTGAAGCCAGGCATTGACTTTTTCTCTCTAGCTATGAAAGTGCTAGATGGCATCTTCTTCCAATAGAAAACTGTTTCGTCTCTACTGAAAATCTTTTGTTTAGCATAGCCACCTTCGTTAATTATTTTAGTTAGATCTGGATAACTTGTTGCAGTTTCTACATCACTACTTGCAGCTTCACCTTGCACTATAAAGTTAATGGAGATAGCTTCTTTCTTGAAACCTCATACACCAATCTTTGCTAGCTTCAAACTTTTCTTCTGCAGCTTCCTCAACCCTCTTAGCCTTGAGAGAACCAGAGAGTTAGGGCCTTGCTCTGGATTAAGCTTTGGCTTAAGGGAGTATTCTGACTAGTTTGATCTTCCACCTCGACCACTAAAACTTTCTCCATATCAGCAATGAAGGTTATTTCACTTTCTTAACATTCATGTGTTTATTGGGGTAGCACTTCCCATTTTCTTCAAGAATTTTCCTTTGTTTTTGATAACTTGGCTGTAAGGGACAAAAGGCCTAGCTTTTGGCCTATCTTGGCTTTTGACATGTCTTCCTCACTAAGCTTAAGCATTTCTGGTTTTGATTATAGTAAAAGATATGTGGCTCTTCTTTTCACTTGAACACTTAAGAGGTCACTGTGGAGTTAATGGACTCATTTCAATACGTTCTGTCTCAGAAAACAGCAAGGCTCAAGGAAAGTGGAACTGCCAGTTCTGCCAGAACATACATTTATCCATTAGTTCACTGACTTACATGGGTGTGGTTCCTGGTGCCCTCAAATATAATAGTAACTCCAAACAACACCATAACAAACACAGTGATAATGTTTTAAATATTGTAACAATTAGCAGAATGTGACAGAGACGCAAAATAAGCAAATGCTTTTTGAAAAATGGTACTGACAGATTTGCTCAAAGCACGGCTGCCATAAACATTCAATTTGTTAAACAGGCACCATCTGAGAAGTGCAGTAAAGCACAGTGCAATAAAACAAGATATGCCTATAGTCTTTCTTTCAATCAATGATGTCTCCATATTTTCTTTCATTTAACATTCTTCCAGAGTGTGTTTAATTCTAGCTTTCCTTTCACCACTTCTATCTGTGACCTACTACTGCCATCCAAGACTGATGAAGACACATTCCTGTCCTGCATACCTGACTTTGATTTCCTAAAAGGAAATTTCCCTAGATTCACTTTGGGAAATGGATAGCAACTATGCAATTGCTTTAAAAACACAATTCACACATAAGGATACACCATCAACATAGTAATACTATTTAAAAACAAAACTAAGAAATGGAATGATGAGCTTCATGGAGGTACTGTCAGCAAATGTGGCAATATTCTTGAATACAAATAATCAATTAAATAAACTGGATCTTCCTGGGTTGTCTAACTATTCCCTTCTGGCTGTTTTAATCTTGAGAGGGAAGCAAGCACTTGAGCTTACTACATTCAGTAAGCTTCAAACCAGAACAAGGCTCCTAACTTAAGGATTCTCCTTGACTACAGAAAAATCATGTGTGCTAGATGTAGTATTTTTATGGTTTTTCTAATGCTTATTATAAATAGAGTTTTCCTTAATAGTAATACTTTAGTTATAAAGCTTTTTCTATTTCTAAAGAACAGAAGTGTTAAACCAATTAGTATATAACCATGAATGTAATCACCATCAGTACTAGCACTAATACTTGGAATATTTATTTATATACATACTACATTTTGAGAAGCTCTGCAGATATTTTTATTATTTGATTAATGAAAAGACTTCTTTCATATCTATTCTAGGTTTCTAAAATAAAAAGCTCTTTCGTTGACTAAATTAATACATTTTGAAATATCTAGCAAACTGCATATTAAGTTTTGCCTAATTGATATAAACTGCAAGAATGTTACCATCTATTATTTAGTTTCCTTTTTGTTCTTGGTTTGATTCAAGGTATCACAGAGCATTCACAGATGACAGGCTAGTTTGTTAAAGAAGACAGAGGAATTTACATGTGAAGCAAGTTCTGATACAAGACACATTAAAAATATATATACTGTGAAATTCAATTATTAAAAACCTCACCACTTTGTACATATCTGTTCTGCATACTTTTCTCCCTGAAAACGTTAGGACTCCTCGCCAGGACGGCCTGCAACAAGACTGGTATGTCTCCTTCTGGATCATCACTGCCAAGGTTATCTTTCAACTCTCTGGCATTGAAAAAATAAATAGGAAACATTAAAAAAGTGATGGTCATTAAGAATTCTTTATTTTCTATTACTTAGATTGTACACTTCTTTCCTTTCCCCATTTTATTTTAAACAACAGCAACAAAAAGAACCCAAAACATTACTTTATGGATTTTAAGTTTATGTAAGAATGTTTATATTAGCATAAAAGTATAAAATAAGTGTCTATTCAAAATAATGGAAGGGTAAAGGTGATAATTATGCAAAGAAGTTGATATCTGGGCTTGGAATATATTTTCTCCCTTATATCTGAATATAAGTGAGTTTGTCTTTTTGAGAATGTCCTCTGAATGAAATAATGTTGCCATGTTGATTAAGACAAGACCCAAGATTATGTAACTTCCCCCTCTTTATTATCATCTCAAATAAAGCCATTGGGGAGAAAAAAACACAAGTAAGTGGTTAAGAATAGCTGCAGTTAGTAAGTAGTAAATTAAGTTCACAACTATAAGGTAAATGCTAAGAAATAAAATTTAGGCAGTATTTTAAATTTTACATGTCACTGTTGCACTCTTAAATCTAATAAGAAAGATTCATAAAGATGATGTCCAATGATAAAATTAAACACATTTCTGGGGGCAATCAAAGCAGCTCACTATATAATTAATCATAATTGTATATGTGTTATTCCTCTTATCTCTTTAAATATGTGGTGAAAATCTTTCGATTAAGCATGTTCAGGTAGGGTCTTCCCTCGCGGTCCAATAGTTAAGAATCCGCCATCCAATGTAGGGGACGCAGGTTTGATCCCTGGTAGAGAAACTATATCCCACATGCCACAGGGCAACCAAGCCCTCGAGCCACAACTACTAGGCCCGCACACTGCAACTTCAGAAGCCCCCACACGCCACAACGAAAGAAAGCCGCGCACTGCAATGAAGAGACCACACAAAAGCCGCAGTATAGTCCCAACAGAGCCAAAAAGAAGAGAATGCACAGGTATGAGAAGCAATAAAATACTTAGACACTGTTGAATTTCTGTAGAGATATACTTCCTTCTGATTTTAAATAATCATTTCTCAATTTCCCATCAGAAAATTCGCATTTATGATTTCTCCTAAATTCATCAGCTTAAAAAATGGCCCCAAAGTATGAGCTACAAGTAATGGCAGAGATCTGTTCATTATAATGTGTTTTATACTCAATCCCCTAAATAATGAATCTTTAAGTTAAAAAAATTAAAAGAATGGAAGGGCACAAGTATACNCACAAGTATACCACTGTGCAGTGGGTTATGAACTTTTTATACATTTTTGTGTTGAGTAGTGTGTTTTATACATTGTGTTGAGTATACATATATACTGTTTAGGTAGTAAAAAGTAAATTTTAAAAAGCTGTGGTACATATACACAATGGAGTATTACTCAGCCATTAAAAAGAATACATTTGAATCAGTTCTAAGGAGATGGATGGAACTGGAGCCGATTATACAGAGTGAAGCAAGCCAGAAAGAAAAACACCAATACAGTATACTAACGCATATATATGGAATTTAGAAAGATGGGGATGATGACCCTGTATGCGAGAAAACAAAAGAGACTCAGATCTATAGAGTGAACTTTTGGACTCTGGGGGAGAGAGAGAGGGAGAGGGTGGGATGAGATGGGAGAATGGCATTGAAACATGTAAAAAAAAAAAAAAAGAATACTGTAGTGGGTTGCCATTTCCTTCTCCATGATACTGACATCACTTCAGAATTGCATATTTTATTGCTCTGTGACTATTTCAATAATTTGAATAAAGTTTGTGAAATATTAAAAAAAAATAATCCATCTCATATAATAAAAAAAAAAAGTATACTTGTGCAAAAAGTCTGTAAATAAGCTACATATTTAAGTTCATATTATTTTAAAGTCAACTGTGTGAAAATACACATCTATGTTCACATTGTACAATAAATCCTGGAGAAAAATTAGTTCCAAATTCTGTAGCAACCTTCCTTGAAATTAATGTATGAGTTCTTGCTATACTTTACATGAAAAGCATATAAGCCTATTTCAAACAGAACCATCATTAAAGTCCCTAGTGCCCAGGAATTCTAACTACTCCAGCAATTTTAGGAAAAGGAGCTAAATTAACGAACAACTTGAGACCTCTGCACAGATCCATCTTGAAGAATCCCAAGATTATTACAAGAATCAAAAAAATATTCATAGAATTACATGCATCAGAACTACTGTCTCAAAGTAACTATGGTCTATTTAAATCTCATTAATATCTCATCACAATAAGGCTATATTTTCAAGAGGATATTCTAATAATTTAAAATTATGTATTAAACTTTTTAGAAATAAAAGTTAAACCACAAATACTGATTCTCTTACTAGGACCAAAACATTTCATCTTACTTTAGAATATACTTACATGTGATCTGTTGATACCTGGTTGAGGCTGTGGACAAGCTGTGAAACCAAATTATCATCCCTACAGGCCAAAAGGCAGTTCACTTCTTCTGCTATTCGTGCATTAAAAAGAAGGCTCTTTGTAGTTGTAGCAGGTAAAGGGGATGGAAGAGGCAGCTGGTTCAGGACTATTTGGAATAAAATCAGATTATGAGCAATTAATTGAGTAATAGTATGAAACCTCTTTCATGCTTAAATATATATGGGATTAAAAATAAGTTGCAAAATATCAGTGTGACAAATTATTAAAAGGCATTCTGTCTCTCCCCAAACAAACCCCAAACTACTCTACAAAACTCCCCAAACGTCCCTTTGACCACAATAGATTATACTAAGACTAAAACTCTGTGCTAACTTTTCATGTCTTAATATCTTTATTAATTTTATAAATAGTTAGGCAAAAAAGTAGGATTAAAAACATAATTTCTAAAAATTGAGTGTATTAATCTAATTTACTTCTACTGTAAAGATTTATCACAATCAAATAAATAAACCAAGTAACAATATCTGACTCTTCACCAGACAGACAACTAATGTGTGTTTTTAAAAGCTTGGGCAAATACAAAAATAGCTCACTTTGGTAGCAGAACAACATCCACAGAATAGGATTCTAAAGAAAAAAATATCTAAGGAATTTTGCTTTAAGTTGTAAATTCCTAAATAATCTCTTCATTCTATTCTTACAGCAAAACAAAAGGACATCGATGTTCACAGTTATTTAAATTCAGTTACTTAATGTCTCTTCACATAAAAGGAATTTGTTCATTTGTTTAAAATAAAAGTTAAAAAGTTAACAACAGTGTCTGTTTTTGGTTTAATTTTTAATCACCTATATAGTATTAACTATCATGCCACTCAGTCACTATGGGTAATAATAGGTTTTTGTTCATAAAAACACTGGAAATAAACCATTACTTAATAAGCAGAATTTATTGGGCAGGAAAAATTTTTAAATGAGGTACAGCTGAGATAATGCACACAACTCACCGCCCCCCAACAACAAAAAGAAATTCCTGGTTGTTTATTTGACTCTGCACTCCTACAGCGTATCATATGAATTTATGCCTAACTGGAACAAAGTGATAACCAAAACTAAAGACTATTTAAAAAGCTTTCTTGCCTATTTTAACCACACCAACTACTTTCTTGTTATATCAGATTTTACAAACTAGCCCTGCTTCAAAGCTGTAGGCTGTTATCTATTTTACACCCACTTAACCTAGGTGGAAATTAACAACAGGAAAAAACAGTATTTGGGGGAACATAAATGAAAACATTTCTTGAAGTTATTTTCCTATAGCTGCTTTTATGAAACCTTATATCTTGCAAAATGCTTGTTTTACAAAGAAAGGATGTCAGCTATTCACCATCAATCCTTCCTTCTCATACGTCTTCTCCCCTTTATTTATTCAGGTAGGATAAGGACTAACATTGTAAGTAGTTTTTACACAGGGACTAAGAATTAAAGTTGCCTACCAAAAGAATGTGTCCCTAAAACATTGCACTCCACTAATTAAGCCTGCCGACAAAGGTCCGTCTAGTCAAAGCTATGGTTTTTCCAGTAGTCACATATGGATGTGAGAGCTGGACCATAAGGAAAGCTGAGTGCCAAAGAATTGATGTTTTTGAACTGTGGTGTTGGAGAAGACTCTTGAGAGTCCCTTGGACAGCAAGGAGATCAAACCAGTCAGTCCTAAAGAAATCAGTCCTGAATGTTCCTTGGAAGGACTGATGCAAAAGCTGAAGCTCCAATACCAATACTTTGGCCACCTGATGCAAAGATCTGACTCACTGGAAAAGACCCTGATTCTGGGAAAGACTGAAAGCAGGAGGAGAAGGGGACAACAGAGGATGAGACGGTTGGACGGCATCACCGACTCGAGGGACATGAGTTTAAGCATGCCCTGGGAGTCGGTGATGGACAGTGAAGCCTGGCATGCTGCAGTCCACAGGGTCACAAAGAGTTAGCCATGACTGAGCGACTGAACTGAACTAAACCTCAAGTGAATGACAACGTTGTTAAGAAACTTAAGTGTTCAGGGTAAAATAGGCTCCTGACATCTGTGACAAACTCCAAAAGATTACCAAACATGATATCCAAAATAAATATCACTAAGAAATTAGATTAAGTGCAGCTATCAAATTTTCTTCTTTGAAGGGCAGTTTCAGTTACCATTTCCCTAAATGCTTTTTTAAAAGTGTGTAATAATTCCTATATGCAAACCATGTTTCTTCAGTTTCAATTTTTCTTAATGATTGTTTCATCTTCTCTGATCCTTACTTTTACATTTATTCCTTTCATGCAAGACCTTTAAACAAACACATACTACCATTTCTTAATGGGTCCTTAGGATGAAAGAGAAATTAAGGTCTTATTATTAGTTCACTAATTTTGTTACTTTCACACTTATGCCAGTAAACCAAAGAAAATAATAATGTGTCATTCAAAATCTAAAATCTTTACACACTTTGTGTTATTTATGACACCACCAACAATTATTGTCATAGTCTCTTCAAAAATCAACGTCAGAGTAGAACGTTAACCAAACTTACGGTCTGTAAGACTAGCAATCCCCGCAAGAGTAGTGATGGGGACATGGGGCATATCCCCATTCATCCTGAAGTTCTGGAATGGTGTTGCCTATGAAAGTACTTAGTTCAGGTGCCAGCTGTCATTACTTCCCATTTCCCAAACACTGCAACAAAAAACAGATAATTATTTGTAACAATGTCAAATATATTACTACTTGGGAAATGCTTAAAAAATAAAATGTTCTGCTTTCTTGCATGCTCAAGCTATATATAACAGTAACAGCCATCATGCATATATTATTTACTGTATGTTCATACTGCAAAGTGCTTTGTATGCAACAACACATTTAGTCCTCACAACAATGAAGTAAGGTAGGTACTCTTTTTTTTCTGCATTTTACTGACAAGAAAATTAATTTACAAGGAATTTCAATTAATTTGTGGAGCAAAGGTCAGAACCTAGACAATGTGGCTGTATTACTGGACAGGGATACTCAATTTTGACAAACACTATTTTCCACATCATATATGCATAAAAATTTATCTTCAACTTGCCGTCCTTAAATAATGTGCACATTATTAAAAGATGAGTCTTCAAACAATAAAGGCTGGAGAGGGTATGGAGAAAAGAGAACCCTCTTGCACTGTTGGTGGGAATGTAAACTGATACAGCCACTATAGAAGACAGTATGGAGATTCCTTAAAAAACTAGGAATAAAACCACCAGATGACCCAGCAATCCCATTGGCAAATACCCTGAGGAAACCAAAACTGAAAAAGACACATGTACCCCAATGTTCACTGCAGCACTATTTACAATAGCTAGGACATGAAAGCAACCTGGATGTCCACTGACAGATGAATGGATACAGCTGTGGTACATATATAACAGTGGAGTACTAGTCATAAAAAGGAACACATTTGAGTCAGTTCTAATGAGGTGGATGAACCAAGAGCCTATTATTCAGAGTGAATAAGTCAGAAAGAGAAAAGTATTGCATAACAATGCATATATATGTAATCTAATAAGACGGTACCGATGAATTTACTTGCAGGGCAGCAGTGGAGAAACAGACATAGAGAACAGACTTATGGACATGGTGAGAGGGGAGGAGAGGGTGAGATGTCTGGAGAGAGTAACATGGAAACTTACATTACTATATACAAAATAGATAGCCAACAGGAATTTCCTGTATGTCTCAGGGAACTTAAACAGGGGCTCTGAATCAACCTAGAGGAGTGAGACGGGGAGGGATATGGGAGGGAGGTTCAAGAGGGAGGGGACATAGGTACACCTATGGCTGATTCCATGTTGATGTTTAACAGAAAACAACAAAATTCTGTAAAGCAATTATCCTTGAATTAAAAAATAAATTTTGAAAAAGATGTGTCTTTATTAAATAGCTTCATAAACAGCAAACAAAAAGAGTCTGTTCTACATCAATTAACTAAGACATAGTGCTCAAATAGAAAACTGAATTGTAATTTTTAAACAGTTTAAATACTTCTCTTTTTTTAAGAGAAGCTAGCCAGTAACCTTCAGGAGAAACCTATGAGTTTTTTGGTTTATAATCTTCAAAACCGTATAATGATATACCATTAATAATTCCCCTTACTCATACATCTTAATTCAACTTTAAAATTTTAAGTTTTTATAAAGAGATTATACGCAGTGCTTTAGAACTGTCTCTGAAGGCAGTGCTTTATTTAAAATCTGTGAATGGTGACTGATTTGTACATTGCAAATTTAATGGGTTGAAATCAGTTTTGAGAGGGATGAAACAGAAATATAAGGTTATATTGAACATTGCTTTGTGAGTCCAGGTAACATGTCATTCTAATTATGAGTCATCAAATCAAAGCAGTTTGAAAGTTGCTGGTTTAAATAAATGGAAGAGTAAAGAAAGTAGCCCCCTTCATAAGTGGTAATAAGAATAAAATAAAATAATGCATGTAAATCACCTGACATACTTACTACCTGGCACACTGTTAAGTAAGGCAGAAAGTTAACTGTATTACTGCCAACTGGAAGACACTTCAGAGGAACAAAGGAGAAACAGGTGGATTAGTGAAAAGGAATCTTTCAATATCAAGTACTCCCTATTTCTGAAAGCCCTACTAAAAATTATTATTTGAAATTCCAGTATATATTTCACCATGGTATTACAAATATGTATAGCAGTCCTAGGCACTGTGTTGTGCAAAATTACTAATGGTTAATCAGTGGGAGATATTATGCTAATCTCCTATTTCAGCCCATTATAATAAGTCTGAAGGGACCTTCTAAGCACGTGGCAAGATTTATAAAGACCCCAGTTCTTCACTCACTCAATTTCACTTCAAAATATGATTTCCTCATGTAAATGATAGAAATGCAAATAAAACAGTATTGCTAAAAGTTACAATAATAAAATTCAAATCAAAATGGATTTGGAATAAAAAACAAGTGTATGATCTGATGGTAGATAACATTTCTGGACAGCCACTTTTGTAACCACAGCCAAAAGAATGTGCATAATCTTGACTTAACAATCTCACTTTCTTAGTAATGAAAAATTGGCAGGATTGATAACTTAACATTTATTCAGCACCTACTATATAATAAAAACTGATATATAAAACACTTTAAATGTACTCTCATTCAACTTTTATATAAATCCGAGGTACTAACACTCCAGGTAAGTGAAGTCACTGATTGTTCCAACTCTTTGTAACCCCATGGACTGTAGCCCACCAGGCTCCTCTGTCCATGGAATTCCCCAGGCAGGAATACTGGAGTGGGTTGCCACTTCCTTCTCCAGGGGACTTTCTTGACTCAGGGATTGAACCCATGTCTCTATTATGGCAGGCGGATTCTTTACTTTCTTTACTGTCTGAACCAACCGGGGTGAAGCCAGGGAAGCTCCTGAACTCAGGTGTTTCTAATCTTATCTTACATTCCCAACCATATATGAAGGACATCAAACTGGGAGGTATTGACAATGCTATGACAGAAAAGACAAATCAGTAAAAAAGGTAAATGAAATGTTCCTCAGAGAAGCAAAATGTTTGTTTAAGGTCTCACAGCTTGTAAACTGACCTACAAAAGTTTGGATTTCTAGTTCAGTGTTCTTTATGTTATGCTGTCTTACAGGATTATATTATTTTGAATAAACCAACATTTTATGTGTGGACTATTTAGCTAATTTGCACTTTTCATTCCTTGGTAATACTAATTTCTCCTTTTCTTTGGTGAGGAAGGTGGGAGGGAGGGCTTAAAACTATTGTATTTTTATTGTCTCGGTTTATATTATATTTAATAGAATACGCTGCCTCAAATTCTTTTCGAAAATAGGTAGAATATAAATCCTAAGCAGCTAGGTAAGTAAATGAGTAAATCTATGTAGTACTATATATAGTACAATATAACTTAGGATTGATTCCTCTATCACAAGATGATTTCCTATACAATGGGATCAGAAATGCAAAAATCAAACAATGGTCATTTTATTTCTTCTAAATGAGGCTGAGGTCTTAAGGAACTATAACATTTAGATGTAGGTCTCAACTTTAGACCATAACACACTTGATGATACATAATCAGTTGAATCTAAAATGTAACAGAAAAATGTTTTAATGTTAAATCACTGAACAGTCCACAAGAGGGCACACTTTCAACTACTACAAAATTTTTATATTCACATTTTTCCCACTAGTCCAAAGACTGGCCAGATTCTTCTGAAATAATCATTCACCAACACTAGAAAGCAACAGATTCTGAAGTTTGTAAAAAATTTTTAACACATATAAGCAATTATTGGGTGCATATAAGAAAAGCCTGAATACATGAAGACTTCTACAGTAATATTAAGTGATAAAAAGCAAGTAACAGGTTTATCATTCATCTTCGTCCTATTAGCTATCTGCAATTTGTCTGCCCTTAGAATCTTTTCAAAAAACTCTGGTTACTCTGATTTTTTCGTTTTGATGCCACAGTAAGTTTAATAAACATCTATCATCATTCAGAAAACGAAGATCATGGCATCCGGTCCCATCACTTCATGGTAAATAGATGGGGAAACAGTGGAAACAGTGTCAGACTTTATTTTTTGGGGCTCCAAAATCACTGCAGATGGTGACTGCAGCCATGAAATTAAAAGACACTTACTCCTTGGAAGAAAAGTTATGACCAACCTAGATAGCATATTCAAAAGCAGAGACATTACTTTGCTGACTAAGGTCCGTCTAGTCAAGGCTATGGTTTTTCCAGTAGTCATGTATCGATGTGAGAGTTGGACTGTGAAGGCTGAGCGCTGAAGAACTGATGCTTTTGAACTGTGGTGTTGGAGAAGACTCTTGAGAGTCCCCTGGACTGCAAGGAGATCCAACCAGTCCATTCTGAAGGAGATCAGCCCTGGGATTTTGGAAGGAATGATGCCAAAGTGGAAACTCCAGTACTTTGGCCACCTCATGTGAAGAGTTGACTCATTGGGAAAGGCTCTAATGCTGGGAGGGATTGGGGGCAGGAGGAGAAGGGGATGACAGAGGATGAGATGGCTGGATGGCATCACGGACTCGATGGACATGAGTCTGAGTGAACGCCGGGAGTTGGTGATGGACAGGGAGGCCTGGCGTGCTGCGATTCATGGGGTCACAAAGAGTCGGACACGACTGAGCGACTGAACTGAACTGATCATCTCATACAGATACAAAAATTTTCTTGTGATAAAAACTCTTAAGACCTACTTGCTTAACAACTTTCATATATGACATACAGCAGTGTTTAATGATGTTTATCATGTTACACATGACATCTTTAGTACTTTATCTTGTAACTGGAAGTTTGTACCTTTTGACTACCTTCAATTTCCTACCCCCCTCCCCCACACCGCAATCCCAGCCTCTTTCTGGTAACCACAAATCTGATCTCTGAGTTTGCTTGTTTTTGAAGCATGACTGATCTACAACACTGTTGGTTCCTAGTATACAACATAATGATTTGGTATTTCTATACATTTCCAAATGATCCAACGTGGGAAGTCTAGTTACCATCTGTCACCATACAACAATATTACATGCTTATTTACTATATTCCCCACACTACATTTCATCCTTGTGCTTCATCTATTTGCTAACTGGAAGTTTGTACCTCTTAATCTTTCTCACCTATTGCACTAATCCCCTCACCCATCTTCCCTCTGGCAACTACCTGTTTGTTCTCTGCATCTATAACTGTTTCTGCTTTCTTATGTTTGTTTATGCTTTGCTTTTAGATTCCACATATAAGTGAAATCATATGGTATCTGTTTTAACCTGACTTATTTCATTTAGAATAATACCCGCTAGGTCCATATGTGTCACTGCAAATGACAAGATTTCATCTACTTGCATGTTATCAGCCATAAAAAAGAATATGTGTATATATATGTGTGAATAGGTACATATCTATACTACATCATTTTTATCCATTCACCTATCAATGGGCACTCAGGTTCCTTTCATACCTTGGTTATTGTAAATAATGTGATGAATACACAGTATATGTATCTTTTCAAATTAGTGTTTTTGCTTTCTTCAGAGAAATACCCAGAAGTGGAATTGTTTTGTATGGCACTTGTTTTTAATTTTTTGAGGAACCTCTATACTATTTTCCACAGTGGCTACACCAATTTACATTCCCACAAACAGTTCGTGACAGTTCTTTTATTTGTTGACTTTTTGATAACAGTCATTTTGAAAGGTGTGAGGTGATATCTCACTGTGATTTTGAATTGCATTTCTCTGATGATTAGTGATGTTGAGTATCTTTTCACATGCCTGTTAACTATCTTTAAGTCTTCTTTGGGAAAATACCTATCCAGGTCCTCCATCTGGCTATTTTGATCCTAATATAATAAGTCCCTAGAGACAATGAATTCTTTAAGACAACTCAGTAGGAGAACAAATATGTTTCAGGTACTTTAGGAAATTATTCCACAGCTTAAGATTATTACTTAAAGTACCGAAAAGAATAACTGAGAAAGAGTACATGCACGCTTGTGCTAGTCACTTCAGTCATGTCTGACTCTCTCCAACCCTACGGACCATGGTTTGCCAGGCTCCTCTGTCCGTGAGATTCCCCAGGCAAGAATACTGGAGTGAGCTGCCATTTCCTTTCTCTAAAGAGTACATAAAGATGTACAAAAAAAAAAATCACGATTGCTCATGTATAATGCACATTAATGATCTCTCTTCTGTGCTAACCCATTCAAAGAGGGAATTTCCAACAACCCCCTCTCTCTCCTGTTTCATCAATTTTCCCTCTTATTGGATCATTCCAATCTATATGCTGATAACTGCTACTATTCCCCAAAAACAAAATTAAAAAAACCCTTGTCTCCTACATCCTCCATCAAACTGCTTCATTTTCTGCTTCCTTCCACAGCAAAATACTTCAGTTGTCCATATTCACCTCTAATTCTTCTACTTTCTCTTGAGACCACAGTGGGTTTTTATTCTCATCATTCCACCGAAAGTCTTCCCATGGTTAGTAATGGCATGAATCTACATTGTTAAGTGCAATGGACAAAACTCCTATTTCATTATTTGACCCAGCATTCAACAGAGCTGATTAATCTTCTGTTTGCACAATTCTTGTTTTCCAGAACAACATATTCTTTTGGTTTTTCCTCACAGGACAGGCCACTCCTGAATCCTATTTTGGTTCCTTCTCATCTTCCTGTTCTACCTATGCTGTTAATCTCATCTGATCTCAAGATTTTAAAATAGCACCTGTATGTTGATAACTCTAAAATTTATATCTCCTACTGTGACTTCTCCCCACATACTATACACTCAATCCAACTACCTACTCAATATCTCTGCTTTGAAAAAGCTGGCCTGAAACTCAACCTTAAAAAAACTAAGATCATGGCATCGGGTCCCATCACTTCATAGCAAATAGATGAGGGGAAAGTGGAAAGCGTGACAGATTTTATTCTCCTGGGCTCCAAAATCACTGCAGACAGTGAGTGCAGCTATGAAATTAAAAGATGCCTGCTCCTTAGAAGAAAGCCACGACAAACAGTGTATTAAAAGCCGGAGACATCACTTTGCTGAAAAAGGTCCATATAGTCAAAGATATGATTTTTCCATAGTCATGTATGGACGTGAGAGTAAGACCATAAAGAAAGAAGGCTGAGCACCAAAGAACTGTTGCCTTCAAACTGTGGTGTTGGAGAAACTCTAGAGTCCCCCGGACTGCAAGATCAAACCAGTCAATACTAAAGGAAATCAACCCTGAATATAAATAAGAAGGATGGTTTCGGGATGATTCATGCACATTACATGTATTGTGCACTATACTCATATTACTATTATATCAGCTCCTTGTCAGATCATCAGTTATCAGCTAAAGCTCCTGCTGAAGCTCCAATACTTTGGCCACCTGATGCAAAGAGCCGACTCACTGGAAAAGACTCTGATGTGGGGAAAACTGAAGGCAAAATGAGAAGGACAGGATGAGATGGCTGGATGGCATCATCAACTCAATGGACACGACTTTGGGCAAATTCCAGGAGATAGTAAAGGACAGAAGAGTTTGGTGTGCTGCAGTCCATGGGGCTGCAAACAGTTGGACTCGAGTTAGCGACTGAAGAACAACAAGTGCAGGTCTAGAGTAGAGGTTGGCAGTTGACAATCTTATTACTTGACTTCTGAGAGCATGAATTATATGCTTTAGATAAATGTTCTTTATTAGATACTATTTGCAAATATTGTATCCTTATCTTTTGCCTTTTCACTCTCTTAACAATATCTTTTGAACTTTTTATGAAGTCCAACTTAGCAGTATGTTTTTTTTTATGATGGTGGTGGTGGGATGCGACTACAAAGAGACATGCAGAAAGTTTTTGGTGTAATGAAAATGTTCTGTATCATGGAGGGATGTTGGTTATATGAGTACACCCAAGATTTCTGTTTTTCAATATATATATTACCAAATTCCAAAATACTACAGAAGTATTAATACTGCTACTAATAATTTAGCAGTGGTTACAGAATGGATGGAGGTATGGATGAAATTTAAATGACAGCATGTTGATTAAGTGACGGACATGAGGTATTCATTACACTCTTCTGTTTACCTTTCATGTCCTTAAAGTCTCCCATAATAAAAGCCTGTTTCATATGTACCTTGCTCTTTCTTTTTTAAAATTTCTTTGGAGTAATTTAAAATGTGTTAACTTCCAAATTTTAACTAAGGGAAATTTTTTGCTGGGTACAAAATATCATCTCATACTTAGGATTAAGTAAAGCCTTTCTTTTAACACATCTATTACTGTGAAACCATGTGATATGAAGTGAATGTTTTTATCTCCCCCCCCACCCCATTTGTATAAGGAACCCTAATCCCAGTATGATGGAATCAATATTTAAAAGTGGGGCTCATGAGAGGTGATTAGGTCACGAAGGTGAAATTCTCACCAACAGGATTAATGCCCCTAGGAAAGAGACTTCAAAGAGCTCCTCTGATCCTTCCACCATGTGAAGATACGGCAAGAATATGGCCATCTATGAACCAGAAAGCGGGTTCTCACAAGATACTGAATCTGCCAGGACCTTCATTTTGGACTTCCCAACCTCCAGAACTGTAAGAAATAAATTTCGGCTGTTTATAAGCCACTCAGTCTACGGTTGTTGTTGTTGTTTAAGTTGCTAAGTCATGTCCGACTCTTTGTGACCCTATAGACTGCAGCATGCCAGGCTTCCCTGTCCTTCACTATCTCATGGAGTTTGCTCAAGTTCATGTCCACCGAATCGGTGATGCTATTCTTTTATAAGAGACTGAATGGTAAGACATCATGTTTCCCTCAGGCTTTATTTCTGTAATTGGTATTTAAAAAAATAAAAGAATTTAAAGAGATCCAAATATAATAATTAAATAGTATAACTTATGAATGTGAAATAACTATATTAGGATAATTTTCAGGGAAAATAACCTTGTAAAAAGTCAATTAAGACTAGTAACTGACAACTCCTTTCTAAGGAGCTAAACTTCAAAATTATTTTAAATAGTCTTTCTTATAGGAAAAGAAATAATAAAAACAGAGAAAAGCAATTTCTTACCCACATTACCTATAGTGCTTAGTCGCTCAGTCATTTCTGACTCTTTGTGACCCTCATGGGCTGTAGCCTGCCAGGAAGCCACCAAGGAAGCCCACATTATCTACAGTAACCTTTTTAATAATTTCCACTAGATCCTTCCCACTATGCTATTTTATAGGATGTAAATATATAAATTGGGCTTCCCTGGTCGCTCAGATGGTAAAGAATCTGCCTGCAATGCAGGAGACCTGGGTTTGATCCCTGCGTTGGGAAGATCCCCTGGAGAAAGGAATGGCTGCTACCCACTCCAGTATTCTTGTCTGGAGAATTCCATGGTCTGAGGTTAAGCATGTTATTTTTAAAATTTAATATGCTAATATTCAATGAACTAATCATAAAATGCAGATTTTCATAACATCAAATGGCATATCCTCTCTATACATAAAATGAAAAAATATTTAGTTGTTTAAATTCTGTCATTATCGGTAAATCTTTTATTAAGAAAAATGGGTTTCTAAATTTTAAGTGAAGTTTCTGATTTATATGATTAGTCCCACAAAAGTAAAGTTACTATGAAACACAGATTATTAAAAAGAAAATAAAACATTAACTATATCCTGAGCTAGAAGGTTAATAGGAATACAAAATGTAAAAAGATATCTGTGTGTTATAAAGCAGCAGCCCCCAACCTTTTTGGCAACAGGGACCAGTTTCACGGAACACAATTTTTCCCCTGACTGGGGAGTGAGGGGATGGTTTCGGGATGATTCACGCACATTACATTTATTGTGCACTATACTTATATTGCTATTATATCAGCTCCATGTCAGATCATCAAGCATTAGATCCCAAAGGCTGGGGACCCCTGTTATAGAGGACTTTCATGGTTGTTTACAAAATCTAGGAAAACTGATGGGGAGAGGGGAGGTATGCAGAAAAGAGGGCTATAAAAAATTAGTTTTCTCAAATAATATTTTGACACAAGTCAATATCACAAATAAACACAAAAGCAAACTAAACTTAAAATGGAACTGAAACACTTTCAATTTCAATCAGAATACTGAATTGCCTGGAGTTGAGGAAGCAGTTTGGCTTCTATTTACCAGTACTTGATAGCTGATAATATTACATATGCTTATCAGCAGGTACTGAAATTTCTAAGTGACTCATCTCCTTTTACTTGATGATCTGATTTCTTGATTTTTAAAACATTAAATCTTACATATTCACCATCATGCATTTAGCATTACTACCTAGAATAGGATCTGGCAGTGGGTTTTGAGCATAATGTGGTTTAAAAAAATAAAATAAAAAAAACCACCCCAAACATGGTTAATATCCTCATAGAGCTTAGAGAATCCATTAGTAGTGATATTATGACTAATCACCATGTAACAGATGATCACATATTGTGATAAACTTCACAACAATAATAATGGATGAATACTTAGCATCTACTATACACCTGGAATTGTTCTAAGGGATTTACATTTTTAATTTCATATTAAATGGCAACCCACTCCAGTACTCTTGCCTGGAGAATCCCATGGACAGAGGAGCTTGACGGGCTACAGTCCACGGGGTCGCAAAGAGTTGGACACGACTGAGCGACTTCACTTCACTTTTACATATTTGAATTCAGTTAATCCTTATCCCATTTAAAAGGCAGTATTATTAATTTAAGATAATAAAACCTGGGGCATATGAAAGTAAGTAATTTGTTCAAGGTCTGATTCCAGAGTCCCTGATCTTAATATTTTGGAGTCCTTGCTCTTTTCTAAATGAAAAGAAACTGGGCACTTTGAGAGACAAAAAGACTGCAACCAAGTTTAGAGTGAAGGGTGGACAGTAACAATGTCTCATTTAGGAAGTCTCATTAATATGAGTTACACAGGCAAAAGGCAAAGAAGAAATGGGGACAGGGTAGGGGCGGTGACTAGCATGCTCACGTCCCTACAGAAGGACAAAGGAAAAGGGGATTCTGTCGCTGTACACAATGATGCACTGATACAAGACTAAGGAGAAAAGGTACATATAAATTAGATCATACCTAGCCTAACAGGGCAGGGCAAGGCGCTTTTGATGTCGAGTCATGCCACTTTAAAAAAAAAAAAAAGACCCTGATGCTGGGCAAGATTAAAGGCAGGAGGAGAAAGGGACGACAGAGGATGAGATGGTTGGATGGCATCACCAACTTGATGGACATGAGTTTGAGTAAGCTCTGGGAGTTGGCGATGGACAGGGAAGCCTGGCGTGTTACATACGGTCCATGGGGTTGCAAAGAGTCAAACATGACTGAGAGACTGAACTGAACTGGCTATTTACAAACATATCTTAGTTACTGAATAAAGCAACTGTAGTTCCTTAATTTTTTGAATCCATTTCTCTGTTTTCATAGAGACTCTATATACTCCTGAAAGATACTAACTTGAATTCAGTTCACTGTGTTTACAAAATTAGACATGGATTTAAAAGACTAGAAGGAAAAATGGTTTGTCACAAATACAGTTTTTCCAAAAGCAGTGTCAAATGTGAGAGAACTGGACCATAAAAAAGGCTGAATGCTGAAGGATTGAGATTTTCAAATTTTGGTGCTGGAGAAGACTCTTGAGAATCCCTTGGAGAGCAAGGAGATCAAACCAGTCAATCCTAAAGGAAATCAACCCTGAATATTCACTGGAAGGACTGATGCTGAAGCTGAGGCTCTAATATTTTGGCCACCTGATATGAAGAGCTGCACTGGAAAAGACCCTGATACTGGGAAAGACTGAGGGGAGCAGAAGAGGGTGACAGGATGAGATGGTTGGATGGCAGCACCAATTCAAAGGACATGGGAGTTTGAGCAAACTCTGGGAGATACTGAAAGACAGGAGTCTTGTGTGCTGCAGTCCATGGAGTCGCAGAGAGTTGGACATGACTTGCAGACTAAATAACAACAACAAAGTATGAAGATTACTGCCTCAGAATAAACTTTAGAACATACAACTGAATGCTAAGTTAAAAAAACACAACAAAAAGTAAAACCAAAAAATGTTTCTTGTGTGAAATAAACTTACGTTCATGTAAAAACCTGCACATCAATGTTCACAGCAGCATTATCTATAATAGCCAAAAACAGGAAAGAACCCAAATGACCTTCAGTGCACGAACAGCTAAACAAGTTGGTCAATCTACACCATAGAATGCTACTTAGCAATAAAAATGTACCAACTATTCACACACATAACAACTTGGATGAATCTCAAGGAAATTATACTGAGTGAAAAATGCCAATCTCAAAAATATATACTGTATGATTCCATTCATGGGATACTCTTGACATACCAACATGAGGATGAAAGGCTGATCAGTGGCTGCCAGAACTTGGGAGATGGGGAATGCAGGTGTGACTATGAAGTGACAGTACAAGGAAGTGGTTCTTGTGGTGACAGAACAGTTCTCTATATTGAGTACAGCGGTGTTTACATATAACTACTTGTCTGTGTGCTTGTGCTCAGTCCCTCAGTCAAACTACATTTAGGATAAAACTATATAGAACCACGCACAAAGTACATGCATAGCTGGCTAAATCTGAATAAACTGGATTGTACAAATGTCAATTTCCTGGTTTTGAATTTGTAATACAATGTTACTTTTGTTGGAGGTTGGATTAATAAGGGTATACATGATATCCCCATACTCTTTTTTTTTTTTTTTGCAACTTCCTATGAATCTGCAATTATTTCAAAATAAAGAATCATTAAAAGCCAATTACAGTCTGTGGGTTCTAAACAATACCTAGTTCATTCACTTTACGGGCTTTTATTATTGAACCAAGTTAAAAGTTCTGATAGCTGATTTAGAAATTTTGCAAAGCAATTTACAGGCATAAAGCTTTTTTTTTTAGTTTTTCTTGAAGGCTTCTTTTTAAAAATTTTTCTTAGTTGAAGAGATAACTTTTAATTTTGATATAATTTCAAGCTTACAAAAAGTTAACAGAGTTACACAAAACTGCTATACAAGTACAAGAAACTGCCGTAACTTTTACCCAGATTCACCACCCGCTTGCCTTTCACCTGTCTGCTTTACCTTTCACAATCCCTTCCTCCTCCCTGTCCTCCTCTGTGTGTGTGTGTATCCCCCTGAACTATTTCAGAGCAAGTTGGAGATACCAGAGTCCATTTCTCTCAATCTTTAATTATGTATTTCCTGGAAAAGTCAGCTTTCATTCCAATCCCAAACCAGTCAATCCTCAAGAAAATCAACCCTGAGTATTCACTGGAAGGATTGATGCTGAAGCTGAAGCTCCAATACTGTGGCCAGCTGATGAGAAGAGCCAACTCGCTGGAAATGACCCTGACACTGGGAACGATTGAGGGCAGGAGGAGAAGGGGGCAACAGAGGATGAGAGAGTTGGATGGCATCACCGACTTAATGGACATTGAGTCTGAGCAAACTCCAGGAGATACTAAAAGACAGGGAGGGAAGCCTGGCGTGCTGCAGTCCATGGGATTGCAGAGAGTCGGACACAACTGAGCAACAACAAATGTATTTCATAAGAGCAAGAACATTTTCTTAGATAACAAGAAGCCAATGGAAAAAACCATGAAATTTAACATTTATAAAATAATATCTAATCCCAAGTCCCCATTCTAACCACTGTCCCAATATTCTTTTTTAACTGTTTTTTCCCCTTGGTTCAGGAACCAAGGCAGAATCAAATATAACATTCAGCTGTCATGACTTTAAGTCTTCTTGAATTTAGATTGCTTCCCTGTACTTTCTTTGCATTTATTGACTTGTTTGTATAATCCATAGATTTGGAATTCCAGTGATATGTTTTAGTAGGTATTATCATAGACTCCTAGTGCATTATAACAGGAAGCATCTGATACCAGTTTTTTGCTAATTTGATGATGTTAACTTTGATCACTTGATTAATGTAGTGTGGGCCATGTTCTCTGTTATTAAGTTACCCGTCTGCAGTTTGTGGAGAGAAGCTTGTGTAAGGGAGACTACTAAATACCTAATTCCCACTGAACTTATACTACTTAATTTTAATACTATCAATGATTTTCTATCAATGTTTTATTTATTTCTGGGCATTCTACTGTAACAGGACATTTCCCTTCCTCCCTATTCATTCATGTCAGTATGGACTGGGCAATTTCTTTTTTACTGAATGAGTTGCAATCTATTATTATTATATTTTGATGCTCAAAATTTTCCCAGATTTGGCCAGGGGCAGCTTCTCCAAGCTGACTTTCTTGTCCTTCTGTTATGTCCTATCACTCTTTAAGAGATTCCTTACTTTCCAGTGCAATAATATATGCCAACCTCATCTCATACCTTTCTTATCCCAACAGTGAAAACCAGCCTTTTCTTCAGAGAGGTGCTCTGATTCTATTTAGTGGAGAATATTATTCAGAGACAGCACTAGTTGTGCTGTTACTGGTACATCATTGTAAGCCAAGCACATTTAATGAAAAAATAGAGAATCAAAAGAAAATAAGTAAAACATGAGTTGCAAAACAATATAAATGTGAAAAACAATTTATAAATTCCAGAATCACACAATTTCATAGGTGAAAAATATCTCTGGGAAACAAACATCTATTTTATAGGCAAGAAAACCAAGACCTAGTGATAGTAGGTATGTTGAATATGGTCACAGAATAAATTATTAGCCAAAGTCAGCAAATTCTCAATTTGACGTTCACCAAGCTTTGCTCTTATACTATTTATCCAACAAATATTTACTGAGTGCCTACAACATGCAATGCACTGTTGCAGCTAGGGATACAGCAGTGAACAAAACAGATAACAATTCCTGTACGGCCTCACAGAGCTTAATTTTCCATATGAAAAGGTGCTTTAGTTCATTAGTCTTTAAGAAAATGCAAATGACAATCATAGTAAGATATATTTAAAGGTAAAAAGTAATCAACTGTTGCAATGACAGCACAGTAACAACAGGAATGCTCACAATGCTGGTGGGAGTATATAAAATGGGTACACACACTCTGGAGAAGGGACATTATCTATTGGGTGATTACCCTAGGCCCTGTAATTTCACTCCTTGGTATATACACAATAGAAAGCTAAACAGCTTAAAGCTCTCAATCTCCTCCTAGAACCAGTGGGTCAGGCTAGACACGTTGGTCTTCAGAGATGGTGGAGGCAAAAAAAGTGCAAGCACAATCTTACAAACGTTTTTTCAAACCTTTGGTCATGTCACTGGCAGGAACTACACAGTCACTTGGGAAAGAGCCTGGATGCAGGCAGGGGTGGAGGCCTGGAGCTGTTAATACAATCTATCATATCCATCCATTCCAAGATGTTTCAGAGATGGAAGCTGATATTTTAACAACACTCCCCTGCAAGGTGGTTTTGATGCTTGCTAAAGTCTGAAAACCAACAGGCACCAGAGATTGCTGGGTCTTATGCCCAGAGTTTCTAATTCAGTAAGCCTTGAGTAATAGCCAAGGATTTAGCATTTCTAATAACTTCCCAATGATGCTAATGCTGCTGATCCTAGGGCCACAGTGGTAACTACTGGGCTAAAAGACAGGGAAAACCTTCTGAGGAAGACGTCACCTGTAATGAATCCTGAATGCATGGTACTGATGAAGAGCGGGAACGGTATTGCGGGCAGAGGGAAAACCAAGTGCAAAGGGAGAAGCTGTGAAACTGCATGACGCGCACGTGGACAGAGGGAGGCTAGACAGACAGAAGCCAGACTACAAAAAAGCCTGTGTGCCAGGTTAAGGAGCCCAAATTTGAAACACTTTTTATTAAGAAAATTATATGAACAGATTCTGATATTAGAGCATGATCTATAGCAGCACTGTGGAAGAGAAGGTGCTAAACTTGTAGAAAGGTACTAGAAGAAAAGAAGAACAATTAGGTAGGAAATAAACTACCACTTGAACAAAGAGAAAGCAAGGTTAATAGCAAGAAAAGGGCATATATACAGAAAGAGATTAATCTGGAGACAACTTGGATGTGGAGAGAGAGGGAATCTAAGACAACTTTCAGGTTCTAGCTTGGGTAACTAACAGTGTAACATGCACATATACATACATTCATAAATATAGATATCACATTCTGTGTTGTTCCATAAGGATTTCAAATAGTTTACCGGAAGAATATATAGGTTGAAAGATAAACAAGTGAAGGATTCTGAACAAAGGATACACTGGGATAAAGAAAATAAATAAAAATAGTACAGAGTAAAGCACAGTATAATGCTCTCCAAAACTCCCAAGAGTTGGCCTTCAAATACAGCTTAAGTTTCCTAGTTAGGAATGAAAAGAAGCAAATACATAGTGTCTATAAAAAGTGAATAAACTGTTCAGGAGAAGTACAGCTTTTCCAAAATACTGTAATCTGAGGGAAATTTCACCAGTGAGTTCACATAAAGAAGATTCTGGATGATATAACGAAGAAAGTCCTTGAAGGCATCCCTAAAAAAAAACTCCCCAAATGTTTCGAGCTACTTTGCCTTTTTTTTTTTTTTAAATCACATCCATTTAAAAGGACAATTCAGTAAAAACAAACCAACAAGGGGCCAAAATAATGCAATCCATCCAAGTACACAGATCTCTAATAGTATGGTTCTATCAAAGAGTAAAATTGTAAATATTCAGAGGAATGGATGGACAGAAAGTTGCCACTGAACAGTCCTCCATTAATTTTTCTCAGAACTGAACTTTTCAAAAACTGAGATGGTCCAGAGTACATATTTGAAATGGAAAACAAACACGCAGTATTACTAGGGTAGCAATATATGTTTTATTAACCAACCAATCTAGGCAAGGAAAATGAAGAGAGGTAACTTTACGAAGTTTAAGGAGTTTATTCAAAATATGTTCTACATAGAAACTTCAGGGAGGTTAGAATCTTCTTTGGAAAAAAGTCTGATGCTGCTCTAACACATGGATCATGCTGCCAAATTTCTACTAACAACAGATTATGCAAAATGTTATTACAATTTTCAGAATATGAAAGCCAAAAAGTTAATAAGACATCTTGTGTGTGTGCTCAGTCGTGTACAACTCTTTTGCAATCCCATGCACTACAGCCCGCCAGGCTCCTTTCACTCTAGGCAATATTCTCTATACTATTTAACACATCATAAATTCTCTGCTACAGAGAAGTCTTTCCCTCTCTCCCTCCTTCTCCCTCTCTAAATACACTTTCACACACTGCCCCTTGGCCCCATCTTGGACACACACTTACTAGACTGCCTACTAGTAGGCAGTATATGTATATAAACTGAGGTATAGAGGGAGAGAAAAAAATAGGTATTGACTACTTGCTAAGCATGTGCTGGGGCACTGTGCCTGCTACTTTACGTTTTCCTCCCCTCCCTCTATTTTTTCATTTGATCTTCATAATAACTCAATGGATAGGTCTCATTTTAAAGATCAGAACAAACGTAAATGAAGAGCAGAAAGTATAAAAATTAATTAAGATGTAGACTCAGTATTCAAAAACAATTTGTCATCATTCAAATCATTCAGATATAAAAGCTTTAATAAAATGGCGCTTAAACACGCAAAAAGAGTATGTTCAGCCTTATTGTTACTACAAGAATTAAAACTATACTGAGAGCAAGTTTCTGAATTCCAGCCAACCTGATAAATGAGAAATGTTAACACAGTATTACGGATGCTGTTGAGAAACAAGTACTCTCATACAATGCTGGCTAGAATGCAAAATGTAGTTTAATTTGGCATATATATCAAAACTACATGGGCTTCCCAGGTGGCGCTAGTGGTAAAGAACCTGCCTGCCTGTGCAGGCGAATAAAAAGACAATGGTTCAATCCCTGGGTTGGGAAGATCCCCTGGAGGAGGAAATGGCAACCCACTCCAGTATTCTTGCCTGGAAAACCCCAGGGACAGAGAAGTCTGGTGGGCTACAGTCCATGGAGGTCCCAAAGAGTCGGACACGACTAAAGTGACTTAGCACAGCACACATATATACATTTACATAAACTTTTGACTCAGTAATCCCATTTCTAGAAGCTGACCCTCCACAAATACCTTATTCATTACAGCGTTATTTGCAATATAAAAATTTGAAAACAATCTAATGTCTCAGCACAGGAATCTGACTGTATAGTACATCCACATCATGGAATATTATATTGTAGTTTAAAAGAATGAGACTATGAACTGAAACAGAGTAATTTCCAGGAAAAACTAAGTGAAAAAAAAACAAGGTACAAAATAAATGTATACAGAATGCAACTTTCCTGAATGAAGGAGAAATGAGAATATGTATAGGTACTGCTTAATCATAAAAAGAAATCAGGGAAGACAAAGTTGAAAGTAATGTAACCATTATCCCTAGGGAAGGTAGGAATGGGATTGTAGTGAGGCTCCTGAGTATACCTTCCCTACTGGGTTGACTTTGGAACCATGTAAATGTTACATTCAGAAATCAGTATGAAATCAAATTTAAAAAAAGCAAACTCTAAAATCAAACACAAGCAGCATAACTATATTATCAAATAATATAATCATAAGTCCTTAATATTCATTCATCAGTCCTGAATATTCATTGGAAGGACTGATGCTGAAGCTGAAACTCCAATACTTTGGCCACCTGATGCAAAGAACTGACTCATTTGAAAAGATCCTGATGCTGGGAAATATTGAAGGCAGGAGAAGGGGACGAAAGAGGATGAGATGGTTGGATGGCATCACTGACTCAATGGACATGAGTCTGAGTAAACTCTGGAGTAGGTGATGGACAGGGAAGCCTGGCATCCTGCAGTCCATGGGGTCACAAAGAGTTGGACACAACTGAGTGACTGAACTGAACTGAATAACATCATCACACACAAAAAAACTTAACCAAGTAATTCTCACCACAGGAGTCTGACTGTATAAAATTACTGAGTGTGGTGGGTTGAACTGTAAGGCCTCCTCCAAAATATGTCCACTTAAATCAATGAATGTGACCTCATTTGGGAAAAGGGTCTTTCAAATGTAAGAATCTCAAGATAAGATCATCCTGAATTTAGGGTGGACCCCAAATCCAATGAACGTGTTCTCATGAAACACAGAAATGGGAGACACAGTGACACACAGTGAAGAAGGCCGAGGGAAGATGACAGCAGAGACTGGAGTTATGCAGCCACAAACCAAGCAATGGCTGGAGCCACAAGAAGCTGGAAGAGAGGCAAGGAAGGATTCTTATCCACAGCCCCAGCGGGGAGAATGAGACTGTTAACATCTTGATTTTAGACTTATGGTCCCTAGAACTGCGAGAGAATAAAATCCTGTTGTTTCAAGCCACCAAAATTATGGTAATTTTTTACAGCAGCCCTGGTGAACTAATACACTGGGATATATTCTAAGGACAGAAAAGATTAAAGAGAACTCTTAAAACTTGCCTCAGTTCAGTTCAGTCGCTCAGTTGAGTCTGACTCTTTGCGACCCCATGAATCGCAGCACGCCAGGCCTCCCTGCCCATCACCATCTCCCGGAGTTCACTCAGACTCACGTCCATCGTGTCTGTGATGCCATCCAGCCATCTCACCCTGGGTCGTCCCCTTCTCCTCCTGCCCCCAATCCCTCCCAGCATCAGTCTTTTCCAATGAATCAATTCTTCGCATGAGGTGGCCAAAGTACTGGAGTTTCAGCTTCAGCATCATTCCTTCCAAAGAAATCCCAGGATTGATCTCCTTTAGAATGGACTGGTTGGATTTCCTTGCAGTCCAAGGGACTCTCAAGAGTCTTCCCCAACATCACAGTTCAAAAGCGTCTATTCTTCGGCACTCAGCCTTCTTCACAGTCCAACTCTCACATCCATACATGACCACTGGAAAAACCATNGCAGTCCAAGGGACCCTCAAGAGTCTTCTCCAACACCACAGTTCAAACGCATCAATTCTTTGGCGCTCAGCCTTCTTCACAGTCCAACTCTCACATCCATACATGACCACAGGAAAAACCATAGCCTTGACTAGATGGACCTTAGTCGGCAAGGTAACGTCTCTGCTTTGGCAGTGGTGTCAATACAGGAATTCAAATACAATATATTCTTAGAAGTCAAGTGAAGAACACCTTCCACTGTGTCACTATTGAAATCTGATAAGTTTTTATTATTTATTTCCATAAGGAACCTCAATAAAAACATTTACAAACTTAATTCCAAAGTCCCTTTCCTCATTTTTAGTTTATTTCTATTTTCTTCTGTTCCAAAATAAACTGTCCATTCTTGCCATATTGATCTTTTCACTGATTCCAAAATATGCTTATCCTCAAACCTTGCATGAATAGATTTCCTTATACCGTTCTTTTTCCTTTCTATACCAAACAAACTCTACCTATTCTCCAAGCTCCACTTCTTCTTTGAAACCATCCTCTACTACTGTGCTTCAGAATCTTTTTCTTTAATGAACTTGTGTGTTACATGTATCTAAGTAAGGACCTGTCCATGCATCAGCTCAGTTCAGTTCAGGCACTCACTCGTGTCTGACTCTTCACGACCCCATGGACCGCAGCACGCCAGGCCTCCCTGTCCATCACCAACTCCAGGAGTTGACTCAAACTCATATCCATTGAATCGGTGATGCCATCCAACCATCTCATGCTCTGTCGTCTCCTTCTCCTCCTGCCTTCAATCTTTCCAAGCGTCAGGGTCTTTTCTAATGAGTCAGTTCTTCACATCAGGCAGCCAAAGTACTGGAGTTTCAGCTGCAATATCAGCCCTTCCAATGAACACTCAGGACTGATCTCCTTTAGAATGGACTGGTTGGACCTCCTTGCAGTCCAAGGGACTCTCAAGAGTCTTCTCCAACACCACAATTCAAAAGCATCAATTCTTTGGCACTAAGCTCTCTTTATAGTCCAACTCTCACATCCATACATGACTACTGGAAAAACCATAGCCTTGAGGAGACAGATGTTTGTTGGGAAACTAATGTCTCTGCTTTTTAAGATACTATCTAGGTTGGTCATAACTTTCCTTCCAAGGGTAAGCGTCTTTTAATTTCATGGCTGCAGTCACCATCTGCAGTGATTTTGGAGCCCAAAAAAATAAAGTCTGACACTGTTTCCCCATTTACTGCCATGAAGTGATAGGACCAGATGCCATGATCTTAGTTTTCTGAATGTTGAGCTTTAAGCCAACTTTTTCACTCTACTCTTTCACTGTTATCAAGAAGCTCTTTAGTTCTTCTTCACTTTCTGCCATAAGGGTGGTGTCATCTGCATATCTGAAGTTATTGATATTTCTCCCGGCAATCTTGATTCCAGCTTGTGTTTCCTCCAGCCCAGAGTTTCTCATGATGTACTCTGCATATAAGTTAAATAAGCAGGGTGACAATATACAGCCTTGACATACTCCTTTTTCAATTTGGAACAAGTCAGTTGTTCCATGTCCAGTTCCAATTGTTGCTTCTTGACCAGCATACAGATTTCTCAGGAGGCAGGTCAGATGGTCTGGGATTCCCATCTCTTTCAGAATTTTCCACAGTTCATTGTGATCCACACAGCCAAAGGCTTTGGCATAGTCAAGAAAGCAGAAATAAGAGATGTTTTTCTGGAACTCTCTTGCTTTTTCAATGATCCAGCAGAAGTTGGCAATTTGATCTCTGGTTCCCCTGCCTTTTCTAAAACCAGCTTGAACATGTGGAAGTTCACAGTTCACATACTGCTGAAGTCTGGCTTGGAGAGTTTTGAACATTACTTTACTAGTGTGTGAGATGAGTGCAGTTGTGCGGTAGTTTAAGCATTCTTTGGCATTGCCCTTCTTTGGGATTGGAATGAAAACTGACCTTTTCCAATCCTGTGGTCACTGCCGAGTTTACCAAATTTGCTGGCATATTGAGTGCAGCACTTTCACAGCATCACCTTTAAAGATTTGAAATAGCTCAACTGGAATTCCATCACCTCCACTAGCTTTGTTCGTAATGATACTTCCTAAGGCCCACTTGACTTCACATTCCTGGATGTCTGGCTTTAGGTGAGTGATCACACCATCGTGATTATCTGGGTTGTGAAGATCTTTTTTGTACAATTCTTCTGTGTATTCTTGCCACCTCTTCTTAATATCTTCTGCTTCTGTTAGGTCCATACCATTTTTGTCCTTTACTGAGCCCATCTTTGCATGAAATATTCCCTTGGTATCTCTAATTTTCTTGAAGAGATCTCTGCTGCTGCTGCTGCTAGGTCACTTTAGTCGTGTCCAACTCTGTGCGACCCCATAGACGGCAGCCCACCAGGCTCCCCCGTCCCTGGGATTCTCCAGGCAAGAACACTGGAGGGGGTTGCCATTTCCTTCTCCAATGCATGAAAGTGAAAAGTGAAAGTGAAGTCGTTCAGTCGTGTCCAACTCCCAGCGACCCCATGGATGGCGGAGCCTACCAGGCTCCGCCATCCATGGGATTTTCCAGGCAGGAGTACTGGAGTGGGGTGTCATT
Organism: Redunca redunca; assembly: GCA_006410935.1. Lineage (NCBI taxonomy): Eukaryota > Metazoa > Chordata > Mammalia > Artiodactyla > Bovidae > Redunca > Redunca redunca. Next base: position 61,603 of record SJYQ01001619.1, on the reverse strand, counting down.
GCCTTCTCCGGAAGAGATCTCTAGTCTTTTCTATTTTATTGTTTTCCTCTATTTCTTTGCACTGATCGCTGAAGAAGGCTTTCTTATCTCTCCTTGCTATTCTTTGGAACTCTGCATTTAAATGGGTATATCTTTCCTTTTCTCCTTTGCTTTTTGCTTCTCTTCTTTTCACAGCTATTTGTAAGCCCTCCTCAGACAGCCATTTTGCCTTTTTGCATTTCGTTTTCTTGGGGATGGTCTTGATCCCTGTCTCCTGTACAATGTCACGAACCTCTGTCCATTGTTCATATTTAGGGTGATAACATCAGGGAGTCATGACTGAACATAATCGGATGATCTTAAAACAATGATCTTCATATGTTAGGCTTATTAGCAGCCTCATATTTGCTTTTATTGGTAAGAAAACCAAATTTTAAGGGAAACCTACAGTTTAAACACCAGAATACTTTTTCGTGCTTTCAGTATCGTATTAAGGAAAATAAAAAAATTAATTAGTGTTCACATAAATTGGTAATTTAATATCCTTGGAAAAATCTAGGGGCTTCTGTGGTGGTCCATAAGCTAGGACTCCACACTCCCAATGCAAGGGGCCCAGCTCTGATCCCTGGTTAGAAAACTAGATCCCACATGTCTCAGTGAAAGATCCTGCATGCTGCAGCAAAGACTTGGTGCAGCCAAATAAAAAAATAAAAAATTTTAAGTCCTTGGGAAAATCTAGATCAAAACTCAAAACAGCTCTATGTTTTTTGTTTTATTTTCACAATGCCACAATTTTGCAGTGTGATAAAGCATAATTTATTCTATTACAAAAAAGCTAGTAATATTACTAGTTTCTTACTTATCGAACATTAATGCTATAGTGCTGATGAGGGCACAAAGAAGTTAAAAAAAAAAATCAAATCCACTTGGTACCTTATCTATGTTGAATTAAATGAACTCTGGTAGTTTTCACTATTGATTTCTGAAACCACAACTAAAATATGCTCAGTCTTAGATTTAATTATTACATTAAAAAATTAAATCCTTTAACAAAAATTACCATTAAGTTGCTACTAAAAACAAACATCTACTTTCAGCAAGTGATGGGGCTCCTAAATTTACAAGCCTCTTTTTTCTTCTTGAAATTAAGAGATTAAGTTCTCCTAGACTAAAGCCCAGAAATGTTTCTACTGCTATCGATTAGACATCAGCCAACAGGGGGTAAGTTTTAAATAGGTAGTGTTATTCAATCAGTCATGTTCAACTCTTTGCAATCTCATGGACTGTAGCCCGCCAGGCTCCTATGTCCATGGAATTCTCCAAGTAAGAATACTGGAGTGGGTAGCCATCCCCTCCTCCAGGGAATCTTAGTGGCCCAGAGAATGAACTACGGTCTCTAGCATTGCAGAAGATTCTTTTCTGTCTGAGCCACCAGGGAAGATATGTAAATATTTCAAATTAAATACTCTAATTTCCATAAGATACTTTTGACTAAACAGAATCAGAGAACTTCAAGGTAGAGGAAAAATTAAGCATTACTAGTCCAGCTTGCTTACTGTACATAAGAAACAGGAATGCTGCATATTTACAAAATATGGGGAGCAACAGTTTGGAGAAATATTACTATAGCTGTTGTAATGGAGAAACGGAATTTATTACAACTACAAAACTCACGTAATAGCAGGACTAAATACAGCCTCTGATAACAGCTTTAGATATAAATTCTATTAAAAACTGACACATAGTTACCTACCATGAAAAATATACTACAACAATATAACTTAGAAACATAAAATAAACAAAATAGGGAGAGGACCTGAAGAGACATTTTCCAAAGAAGACACACAGATAGTTAACAGGTACAAGAAAAGATGCTCAACATCACTAACCATCAGAGAAATGCAAATCAAAATGATAATGAGATATAACATCACACCTGTCAGATCAAATATCAACAAAAAGACCATAAGTAACAGACTGGCAGGGATGTGGAGAAAGGATAACTTGTGCACAGTTGGTGGAAATGAAAACTGGTGGAACCAGTGGGGAAAACATCATGAAGCATCCTCAAAAAACTAGAACTACCGTATGATCCAGCAATTCCAATCCTGGGTATAGATATAAAGAAAACAAACATTAATTCAAAAAGATATGGGCACCCCAATGTATCTAACAGCATTATTTATAATAGCCATAAGCAGTCTTAAGTGTCCATCAACAGATAAATGGATATTTTGCCATTTGCAACAATGTGGATGGACTTGGAAGGCATTATTATGCTTAAGTAAAGTCAAACAGAGAAAGACGTATTATGTGATATGACTTACTTCAAAAAAATAAACTTGAATATAACAAAAAAGAAGCAGATTCACAGATACAGAGAAAAAACTAGTGTTTACCAGTGGAGAGAGGGAAGAGGAGAGGGGCATTATAGAGGTGGGATAAAGAGGTACAAAGCACTATGAATAAAATAAATAAGCTATAAGGATAGTAGCACAGAGAATACAGCCAGTATTTTATAACAACTATAAATGTAGTACAACCTTTAAAACTTGTGAATCACTATGTTATGCATATGAAACTTACATTATATTATAAACTACACTTCAAAACAAACAAAAGAACAAAACATAAAAATGAAAGACAAAAGAATTATCAATGTATTAAAAAAATTCAGAAAGAACTTTTATTTAGTACTACCATTCTAGACAAGTCTAATTTTACATTTTTATTTTCCAGTACTCTATTGGTATAAAAATTCAGCTATAAAGGTAAACTGTGATAAGCTGAGATGTATATTGTAACCCATAGAGCAACTTCTAAAAAATAACTTGTAAAAGTGGCAAAAAAAAAAAAAAAGAGAGAGAGAGAGGAATTTAAATGGTACACTAAAATAATATTCAGCACAAAAGAAGGCAGTTTTCACTCCAGTCCCAAAGAAGGGCAATGCCAAGAATGTTCAACATGCTAAGTAGCTTCAGTTGTGTGCGAGCCTATGGATTGTAGCCTGTCAGGTTCCTCTTTCATGGGATTTTCCAGGCAAGAATACTGGAGTGGGTTTCCATTTCCACCTTCAGGGGATCTTCCCAACCCAGGGACTGAACACATATCTCTTAAGTATCCTGGACTGATAGATGGGTTCTGTTTAAACTATTGCACAAGTGCATTCATTTTACATGCTAGCAAGGTTATGCTCAAAATCCTTCAAGCTAGGCTTCAACAGTACGTGAACCAAGAACTTCCAGATGTACAAGCTTAATTTAGAAAAGGCAGAGGAATCAGAGATCAAACTGCAAATATCCTTTCAGTTCAGTTCAGTCGCTCAGTTGTGTCCCACTCTTTGTGACCGCAAGGACTGCAGCACACCAGGCTTCCCTGTCCATCATCGACTCCCAGAGTTTACTCAAACCCATGTCCACAGAGTCCGTGACGCCATCCAACCATCTCATCCTCCGTCATCCCCTTCTCATCCTGCCTTCAACTTTCCCAGCATCAGGGTCTTTTCTAAAGAGTCAGTTCTTCGTATCAGGTGGCCAGAGTACTGAGTTTCAGCTTCAGCATCAGTCCTTCCAATGAATATTCAGGACTGATTTCCTTTATTGACTGGTTGGATCTCCTTGCAGTCCAAGGGACTCTCAAGAGTTTCTGCAACACCACAGTTCAAAAGCATCAATTCTTCATTGCTCAGCTTTCTTTATAGTCCAACTCTCACATCTATACATGACTACTGGAAAAACCATAGCTTTGACTAGATGGACCTTTGTTGGCAAGGTAATGTCTCTGCTTTTTAATATGCTGTCTAGGTTGGCTCTAACTTTTCTTCCAAGGAGCAAGCATCTTTTAATTTAATATCTTTTAGATATTAAATATCCTTTGGATCATTTCCTCTGGATCATAGAAAAAGCAAGGGAATTCCAGAAAAACATCTATTTCTGCTTCACCGACTACTCAAAAGCCTCTATCTATGTGGATCACAAACTGTGGAAAATTCTTAGAGGGATGGGAATACCAGACCACCTTACCTGCCTCCTGAGAAACCAGTATGCAGGTAAAGAAGCAACAGTTAGAACTGGATGCAAACAATGGAATGGTTCCAAACTGGGAAAGGAGTACATCAAGGCTGTATACTTCTTTCTGTTAATTTAACTTATATGCAGAGTTCATCATGTGAAATGCTGGGCTGGATGAATCACAAGCTGGAATTAAGACTGCCAGTAGAAATATCAATAACCTCAGACATGCAGATGACACCACCCTTATGGCAGAAAGTAAAGAGAAACTGAAGTATCTTTTTTTTTAATTCACTTTATTTTAGTTTTTATACACAAAGAAAAATCATGTTCATATCCATCATGAACAAAAACTTAAAAAAGGCAGAACTAGAAGACATGTGTCCTTCACCAAAGCAAAGCTGTGCTAAAGGTTCCAAACATTTCAATTTTTAAAATAAATATTTTCATTTTCCGATGTCTACTTTCATGTCTTCAGAGTGTCACAAGGAAATTGAAGCTATCATGAATTACATTTTGTTGAGAGTCCCCGCTCACTGTGTCTGGTAACTGGCCATGCCATATCCAGCTTGGTTGGGAGGAGGTATTACAGGGGGAGGGGCTTGTCCTTGGGGAGGCTGAGCACCAGATCCACCCATCCAAGCAGCTGAAGGTGATTGATCTACTCCAAATCCTTGTTGATTTCACGGCTGCCCATATACTCCATAAGGCGGTACTTGCCACCCATTTGCCATATACTGTCCATACTGTTGTGGGTTTCCATAAACTTGGCTCCACTGGCCCCACTGACTATAGTCAACCTGTTGAAAGTTTTTAGTCATATCAGGAGATTCTTTACCCCAATAGCATTTAACAACATGTCCTTCAATTGTAGTACCATTCACCGAAACAATAGCATGAGCCGCACTTTCATGGGTAGAAAATCTGACAAATGAATAGCCCTTTTCTGGAAAAACTCTGATTTCCGTAATTTGCCCAAATGGTGAGAAGGTCTGCCTCATAAGCTGATCCGTTAAGCCAGAAGCAATTCCTCCACAATACACAGTACAGTTGTTTGGACTTGACTAGTTTACTACATCTTCAAATCTCAACTGCTTAGTGTTATTTTCTTGTGTACTCTTAGGTGCAGGTGGTTTACGTGTGGCCCAACTGGTTCTGATTTGACGACCACCCAACCACTGACCTCCCATATGCACAATTGCATTTTCTGCATCCAGTTTATTATAAAAAGACACAAAGCCATAGCCTTTGGATTTTCCAGTTGCCATGTCTTTACTCGGGCATCCGATATTTTACCAAAGGGGGCAAATGCTGATTTGATATCTTCTGTTGTAATTTCTGGACTCAAATCTCCAACAAACACGTGGAAATGATTGGAAGTATCTTTTTTCTGGCTACTTGGTGTTGTTGCCCAGTTTACTTTGACCTCCTTTCCCAAAATTTTTCTCCCATTCATAGCAGCTAATGCAGCAGCTGCATCTCTGTGTTCATAAAATTCCACAAAGCAATATGGGTCATTGCTTGTATGCTCTGTGATCATTTTACAGCTTTTACAGGGTCCAATCTGACTGAATAACTGAAGAATAAGAACTTCTGTCACATCTCTGGAGAGGTTACCTTCGTATTCTCAAAGCAGCGGGCGCTGGGTGAGTGTTTCTGACAGCGTGGGCGTGGGCACGTGGGGCAGAGTAGGGGCTAGAGTTGCGGGCGAGCGTCCGGCTTCCTCGGGGAGTTCAACTTAGGGAGAAGAGCCGGCAGCGACTGGAGCCGGGGACGTGGAGGGCACGAGTCTGAAGTATCTATCTCTTGATGAAGGTGAAAAAGTAGAGTTCAAGCTGGCTTAAAACTCAACAATCAATAAATTAAGATCACGCCACCCAGTTCCATCACTTCATGGCAAACAGATGGGGGGAAAATGGAAACAGTGTCAGATTTTATTTTCTTGGGCTCCAAAATCACTGTGGATTACATTGCAGCCACAAAATTGAAGAAATTTCTTGCTCCTTGGAAGAAAAGCTATGACAAATCCAAACAGCATATTAAAAAGCAGAGATATCGATTTTCCAACAAAGGTCTGGATATTCAAAGCTATGACTTTTCCAGTAGTCACGTATGGGTGTGAGAGTTGGTCCATAAAGAAGAATGAGTGTCGAAGAATTGATGCTTTCAAACTGTGGTGCTGGAAAAGACTCTTGAGAGGTCCTTGGACAGCAAGGAGACTAAATGAGTCAATCCTAAAGGAAATCAACCCTGAATATTCACTGGAAGGACTAATGCTGAAGCTGAAGCTCCAATACTTTGGCCACCTGATGTGAAGCGCCAATTCATTGGAAAAGATGCTGGGAAGAATCAAGGGCAGGAAGAAAAGGGGGTGACAGTGGATGAGATGGTTGGATGGCATCACCAACTCAATGGGCATGAGTTGTGCAAACTCTGGGAGATAATGAAGGACAGGGAAGTCTGGTATGCTGCAGTCCATGGGTTGCAAAGAGTTGGACACAACTTTGACTGAACAACAACAAAAAGCATAAATTCAATCATATCAGTAATCACATTAAATGGGAATACACTGAACATGCCACTCAAAAGGCAAGATTAATACAATGGATAAACTATCTAGACCGAACTGGCATTACTTCCACAAAAGACAGACTTTAGATGCAAAGGTACAAACAGGTTGGAAGTAAAAGAGTGGAAAAGATATCCCATATGAACAGCAATGAAAAAAAAGCTCAAGTGGCTATAGTAATAGCAGATGAAATAGAGGAAATAAACAGTAATAAAGACAAAGGGATCATTTCATAATGATAGAAAAGTCCATAATTATATTGGGAAGATACAGCATTTACAAATATATTCACTCATACGTAACAACAGAACCACCAATACATGAAGCAAAAAGTAAAGCAATGAAATTGAATGAACAGAGTTAGACAGAAAATCAGCAAGAATCCAAAAGACTTGAACAACACTACCAACCAACTTGACCTAACTTATATTTATAAACACTCCATCCAGACTGTTCAGAGACACATTCTTTTTAAGCACACATAGAACATTCTCCAAAACTGACCACATTCTAGGCCACAAACAAATCTAAACAAGTTTAGAATCATAAAAAGGATGTTTCCTGACAATAATAGAATAAAATTAAAAATCCGTAACAAGTAAATCTGGGAAAACTTCCAGGTCAAAGAAGATAACAGCAGGGAAATAAAAATATTTTGAACTGTAAAAATGAAAAGATAACACATCAAACTTTGTATGTTACAACTGAAGCAGTATTTACATTACGGTATTTACAGATTTAAGTGCCTGTCTTTGAATAGTCTCAAGCCAATAACCTAAGTTTCTATGCCTTAAGAAACCAGAAAAAAAGCAAATTAAATCCAAAGCAAGAAGAAACAGTAAAGATTCAAGTAAAAATGAATGAAATAAACCTCAGAAAAACAAGAGAAACATTAATGAATTCAAAACTTGGTTCTCTGAAAAAAAAAAATTAAAAAACTGACAAACCCTTACAATGATGAAAAAATAAGAGATAAGAGCAGGTAGCACTTACCAAAATCAGAAATGGCAAAGAAGAAACCACTACTGCTCCTACAGAAATTACAAGGATCATAATGGAATATTATGAACCACTTTAAACCAACAAATCAGAGAACTTACATTAAAAAGAAAATACTAGAAAGATACAACTACCAGAATTGACTACAAGAAACAGAAAATCTGAATAAATCTGTAACAGTTAAGGACACTGAGCTACATATTAAAAATCTTCACACAAAGAAAAGTGTTGGAGCAGATGGTTCAACTGATGAAGCTTATGAGATATTTAAGAAATGACTTGTTCTCTGAGGTCATTATTACCTTATGCCAAACCTAGACATAAACACAGGAAAACTGTAGATCAATATCCTTCTTAAAAAATTAGCTAATTGAATTCAACACTATACTAAAATGGACTATATGTTATCACCCAATGAGATTTATCCTGAGAATGCAAGGTAGGTTTAATGATCTGATGATCAATTAATTAATACAAAAATTATATTCACACAATAAAGAACAAAAACTACATGATCATTTCAATGAGATGCAGAAAAAAAGCACATGACAAATTACTCAACACTGTACCAAAAATGCTCAAGAAACTAGAAACAGAACTTCTTCAACTAATTAAAGGACACCTATAAAAAGTCTACAACAAACATTATACTTAATGATGAAGGCTATCCCCCAAATAGCAGAACAGAGATGTCTACTCTTAATACCTCTTCTGAATGTTGTACTGTAGATTCTAGCCAATGCAGGAAAGACAGGAAACAATAAACTTTAAAAATTAAATTAAAAGCTATTATGTACATTCAGACTAGAAGAGGCAGTCTACTCCAGTATTCTTGCCTGGAAAACCTCACAAACAGAGAAGCCTGGTGGGTCATAGAGTATAGGCTCGCAAGAGTCAGACATGACGTAGCAACTGAACAACAAAACTGTTATTACCAGATCATATTAGCTTGCATATGGAAAATCCTAAGAAATCATTAAAAAACTACTAGAACTAAGAAACGAACTTAGCAAGGTCACAAGAAATAAGATCAAAGTATAAAAATCGACCACATTTCTATTTTCTAGTAAATATGTGAAAATGAAAGTAAGAAAAACAATTCCATTCAAAATAGCACCACAAAGAATATTTAGGAAAAAAAACTTTTTAAAGAAGTTACAAGGGTTGGAGGAGGGAGGGGCAGGGATTAAATAAGGGCAATAAAAGGTATCCCTGTGCTGACAGAAATGTTCTATACCTTGACTGTTTTAATCTCAATATCTCAACTATGATACTTATTGTACTACACTTTTACAAGATGTTACCATTGGAAGAAGCCATATAAAGGATCTCCCTGTAGTACTTCTTAAACCACACGTCAATCTACAATTATCACAAAATTAAAAGCCTGATTTTGGAGACCTCCCTAGTAGTCCAATAGTTGAGCATCTGCCTTGCAGTGTAGGGGATGAGGATCTGATCCCCGGTCAGGGAACTAAGATCCCACACGCCACCTCCTCAAAAAAAAAAAAAAACCACCTCAGACCCTTACCCCACACCATTCACAAAAATTAATTCAAATGGATCAAAGACCTAAATGTAGGACCTAAGACAATATAACCACTTAAGAAAAATATAAGAGAAAACCTTTGACTCTTGGTATAGGCAAAGAGTTCTTAGATAACATAAACATGAGTAAATGATAAAATTGATAAACTGTGAGTTCCTTAAACTTAAAAACTTTTGGCATTTTAATAGATACCAACAAGAAAAGAAAAAGACAAACCACAGACAAGGAAAAATAATAAAGAAACCATATTTTTGGTAATACTCATGTAACAGAACACAAACAGACTTTCTCAACTGAATAAGACAACAATCCAGTTTAAACAGAGAAAAGACTTGCTGGAATAGACATTTCACCAAAGAAGACACAGAAATGACTTAAAAGCACAAAGACACACTCAACTTTATTAGTCATTGAGAATATGCTAATTGAAAACACAATGAGATATCATAACACATTAACTAAACTGGTTATGATCAAAAAGACAGATCATATCAAGTGCTGGTTAAAATATGGAGAAATTAGAACCCTTAACATTGCTGATAGGAAAGTATAGACACTTTGCAACACGGTTTGGCAGTTTCTTAAAAGTTAATTTATCATATGACTCAACAATTCCATTCTTGGGAACCCAAGTGAAAACATACATTACAAAAAGACCTGTCCATGAATGTTCAATGGGCTTCCCGAGTAGCTCAGTCAGTAAAGAAATTCCCTGCAATGAGCGAGACCTCGGTTTGAGTCCTGGGTTAGGAAGATCCCCTGGAGAAGGAAATGGCAACCCACTCTAGTGTTCTTGCCTGGAGAATCCCATGCACAGAGGAGCCTGGCAGGCTACATCCACGGTGTCACAACAGTCAGACACGACTTAGCGCTATTTTTCTTTATGAATGTTCAAAGAAACATTATTCATAAAAGTAAAAAACTGGAAATGATCCACATGTCTATCAACCAGTGAAAGAATAAACATAGCATATTAATACAATGAAATATCATTTAACAATAAAAAAGAACAAAATACTAATATATGCTATGCCACGGAAGAACCTCAAAAACATTATGCTAAATGAAAGAAGTCAGGTACAAAAGATTACATATATAGTATGATTCCCTTTAGATGAAATGTCCAGAAAAATGTAGAGAAATAGAAAGTAGATCAGTAGTTGCTTGAGGCAGGGGAAGTGTTGTAGGAGAACTAAGCACAGATAGGCTTGTGGGGTGTTTTGGTTATCATGGCCAAGTCCTAAAACTGCATTGTGTTGATGATTGTATAACTCCAATAAATGTTTACTAAAAACCATTAAATTGCGACATATACTTGCAACAGATGACTTTTATACTATGCAAACTACACCTTGATATGCCAATGCCAGAAAATGCTCAAACTACCGCACAACTGCACTCATCTCACACGCAAGTAAAGTAATGCTCAAAATTCTACAAGCCAGGCTTCAGCAATATGTGAACCGTGAACTTCCAGATGTTCAAGCTGGTTTTAGAAAAGGCAGAGGAACCAGAGATCAAATTGCCAACATCTGCTGGATCATTGAAAAAGCAAGAGAGTTCCAGAAAAACATCTATTTCTGCTTTATTGACTATGCCAAAGCCTTTGGCTGTGTGGATCACAATGAACTGTGGAAAATTCTGAAAGAAAGAGATGGGAATACCAGACCACCCAACTTGCCTCTTGAGAAACCTGTATGCAGGTCAGGAAGCAACAGTTAGAAATAGACATGGAACAACAGCCTTGTTCCAAATAGGAAAAGGAGTACATCAAGGCTGTATACTATCACCCTGCTTATTCTATGCAGAGTACATCATGAGAAACACTGGGCTGGAGGAAGCACAAGCTGGAATCAAGATTGCCAGGTGAAATATCAATAATCTCAGATATGCAGATGACACCACCTTTATGGCAGAAAGTGAAGAACTAAACAGCCTCTTGATGTGAGCAGTAGAGAAGAGTGAAAAAGTTGGCTTAAAGCTCAACATTCAGAAAACTAAGAACATGGCATCCAGTCCCATCACTTCATGGCAAATAGAGGGGAAGTAGTGGAAACAGTGGCTGACTTTATTTTTGGGGGCTCCAAAATCACTGCAGATGGTGACTGCAGCCATGAAATTAAAAGATGCTTACTCCTTGGTAGGAAAGTTATGACCAACCTAGACAGTGTATTAAAAAACAGAGACATTACTTTGTCAACAAAGGTCCGTCTAGTCAAGGCTATGGTTTTTCCAATGGTCATGAATGGATGTGAGAGTTGGACTGTGAAGAAAGCTGAGTGCCGAATAATTGATGTTTTTGAACTGTGGTGTTGGAGAAGACTCTTGAGAGTCCCTTGGACTGCAAGGAGATCCAACCAATCCATTCTGAGATCAGTCCTGGGTGTTCTTTGGAAGGAAATGATGCTGAAGCTGAAACTCCAATACTTTGGCCACCTCACGAGAAGAGTTGACTCATTGGAAAAGACTCTGATCCTGGGAGGGACTGGGGGCAGGAGGAAGAGGGAACAACAGAGGATGAGATGGCTGGATGGCATCACCAACTCGATGGACGTTGAGTTTGAGTGAACTGTGGGAGATGGTGATGGACAAGGAGGCCTGGCGTGCTGCAATTCATGGGGTCGCAAAGAGTCGGACACGACTGAGCGACTGAACTGAACTGAAGAATTTCTTGGAATTCAAACACAAACACTGATTTGGTGGTACAAACTAGCTCTAACCTGCACCTGACTAAAACTTTTGGTGAGGAATAAGGAAAGCAATCATATTATTTAAGGAAGCTCACTGCCTGTCACATGTAAAGAGTATTTCACTGTCCCTATGATGGCAGTTACATTCAATACAATTACTTTGCTTTGAACAGAATCACTGATATGTAGAAGAGGGAAGGCATCTTTATAAATTATCCAGTCCAATCCCTTTGTCATACATATGAGCAAAGAGATGAAATGACACATTCAAGAGCATACTTGCAAGGTTAATTGTAAAATCCTAGTATAATTCCAGTCTCCTGACTCTGCTCATTCGGTGCATTGACTATGATTTTTTTGAAAGAAGAAAATGGTAGATTATAAAGAAGAAATAATAGGGAACTTCTTTGTATTTCTAGCCTGGAGAATTCCATGGACTATATAGTCCACAGGATCGCAAAGAGTTGAGACACGACTGAGACTCTTTCACTTTCAATAATTGGGAAAATATCCAGGAAACAGTTAAACAAATGATTAATTGTTCACCCGCTATGAGCAAATCTCTTATAATCCCAATGTTAGTTCCTTTTGTTTTCTAGAAAAAAGGAAAGAAATTCTGAGCCCTTTACATATTTATCTCATTTAATACTCAAAATATCCTCATGAAGAGAATTACTTAATAATTGGAGAAACTGAGATTCAAAATAAGTAACCTGTCATAGTTACCAGAAATTTTACAAATAAATGATAAAGCTAGAATTAAGAAAACCAAACTTATCTGATTTCAAAGCCATTGCCCATTTTTCCACACTTCTTTCAGACACTTCACAGCAGTGACCTCCAAATAATTCCTTTCAACAGTCTGTGCTTACATCTCCAAAATATAAGAATTATGCTTATTAGAAAAGTCACAACAAAATAGACATTTTAAAAGGATAAGTTTTTTTTTTTTTAAATGTCTACAGGTTCTAATTTCCTCTGCTTTTGCACAATAAGCTTAAAGCACACCCCCAGTCCTACCTTTCTATGCTTTTTCCAATACGCATTCACCACTTTGTAAATCGCGATATACTATGGTATTAATCCAGAATTGAATACCATCCTCCTTTGAAATTTTCTCCTACTCTTGACACTTTACCCATATTTAAAGCTTTAATTCCTGTAGTTCTAATTAATTCATTCATTTATTAAACTTATATTTTTTCTATTCTTATTCTATTCTTGCACTCATATCCATTGAAAATGTTAAACAGCTCCATCAATAAAGCTGGAGTTTTACAAAAATCAGTTTTTATAATGAGAATGGACATGTGGACACAGACGGGGAAGTGGGGGTGGGATGAACTGGGAGATTAATTCTGACATAAATACACTACCATATGTAAAAGAGCTAGTGGGAACCTGACGTATAATATACAGCACAGGGAGCTCAGCTCGGTGCTCTGTGATGACCAAAATGGGTGAGATGGAGTAGAGAGGGAGGTCCAAGAGGGAGAGGATATATGTATGCATGTGGCTGTCACTATAGCAGAAACTACTACAACATTGTAAAGCAATTATACTCCAATAAAAAAGAGTTTTTTACATGTCTGTGAAGAAACTGTAAAAAGAATCGAAAACTATAATGTTTCTGACAGACAATGTTTTGTTAAAAGGTTTACAGTTCTCAGGTAGGGGAAAGAATTAGGGAACCAAAAAAAATTATGTTCATAATACTAACATTGGTTTTTAAAAAATACTTGGACTGAAAGCTCTGATGCACTACATCAAGTGTCACACTATCACAAAAGCTTTGCTGTGATTCTGTACTCTGGTCGATGTTCCTGCTTAGCTCTCTGGCCATCTTCACCAAGTGGCGCTCACTGGATGTACCCATCTTGGACCACACAAACCAGTGAGTTCAACACCTCCCAAATAGTCTCCATCAACACCACATGAACAATGCTGAGACCTTCCTGAATTCTTGACTCACAAAATCTTGAAACATAAGAAAATGACTGTTAAATTTAAGTCACACTAAACTCTGGAGTATTTTGTTACACAGTAGCAGGTAACTGGAATAGTCATGAACATTTTTATTAAGTCATCAAGAAAGAAACTTAATAAACCTGTATTTTCTTTTCCTTTTTGGAAACCAAATATATGTACTCTTTTACACTTATTTCCCACTTTACTCCTTAAACCTTAAATGACAACATACAACTATTTTAATCCTTAACTCTCTGATTATGATAGCAAATTTCATTACATAATACAATATTCTAAAGATTTTATCAATAGAAAAATCTCATTTTGTATTTAAAAAATTTTGTACACTGAGAAATTAATAAATTACAAAAAAAAAAGCAACTTCTTACATTTAAAAAATATTTAATCAACTAAAGCATAAAGGTGTAACTTCCATCTAGAAAACAAACAAATGACATGATTAAGAGGAAGTAGCAGTATGGCCCTGGGAAGACTGTAAGGGAGTGATATACTCAAATAAGGAAAAAATGAGAATAATAAATGAAAACAAATGCAGAGTCTGCTGTCACTATCCTATCCAACCAACTGGTTTTTAAAAAATTACTTGATGCATACCTGTAAAAAGAGTCAAAATCCAGAACACTGAAAATACCAAATGCTAGTGATGATGGGAAGCAATAGGAACTCTGATTTACTACAGAAGGAATGCAAAACAGTACAGCCACTTTGGAAGCCAGCTTGACAATTTCTTAAAAAATTAAACATACAATCCAGCAATTGCATTCCTTGGTATTTACCCCCAAAAGGTGAAAACATATGCCCACACAAAAAACCTACACACAGATGTTTATAATATTTTACTCTTAATTGCCAAAATTTGGAAGCAACCAAGATGTCCCCCCATGGGTGAATGAATATGAAATATTATTTGTGCTCTAAGAAATTATTAAGCCATGAAGACATGGAAGAAACTTAAACGCATATTCAGTTCAGTTCAGTCACTCAGTTGTGTCTGACTCTTTGTGACCCCGTGAACCGCAGCACGCCAGGTCTCCCTGTCCATCACCAACTCCCAGAGTCCACCCAAACCCATGTCCATCGAGTTGGTGATGCCATCCAACCATTTCATCCTCTGTCATTCCCTTCTGTTCCTGCCCTCAATCTTTCCCATCATCAGGGTCTCTTCCAGTGAGTCAGCTCTTTGCATCAGGTGGCCGAAGTATTGGAGTTTCAGCTTCAACATCAGTCCTTCCAATGAACACCCAGGACTGATCTCCTTTAGGATGGACTGGCTGGATCTCCTTGCAATCCAAGGGACCCTCAAGAGTCTTCTCTAACACCATAGTCCAAAAGCATCAATTCTTCGGCGCTCAGCTTTCTCTATAGTCCAACTCTCACATCCATACATGACCACTGGAAAAACGCATATTATTAAATGAAAAAAGCCAATTTAAAAGGCTATGTATGGTGTGATTCCAAATATATGACATTCTGGAAAAGGTAAAATTATGGAGCAAATAAAAAAAGATCAGAGATTGTCAGGGATAGGGAGATGGGGAAGAGAGAAACAGACACGTAAAGAAAGCACAGAAAAATTTTAGGGCAGTGAAAATATTCTGTTGAGATATTATAATAATACATATATGTTACTATGCTGCTGCTGCCAAGTTGCTTCAGTTGTGTCCAACTCTGTGTGATCCCATAGACAGCAGCCCACCAGGCTCCCCCATCCCTGGGATTCTCTAGGCAAGAATACTGGAGTGGGTTGCCATTTCCTTCTCCAATGCATGAAAGTGTAAAGTCAAAGTGAAGTCGCTCAGTCGCATCCAACTCTTTGCAACCCCGTGGACTGCAGCCCACCAGGCTCCTCTGTCCATGGGATTTTCTAGGCAAGAGTACTAGAGTGGGCTGCCATTGCCTTCTCTAATATGTTACTATACTTATGCCCAAATCCACAGAATATATTGAATATAACATCAAGGCTTTGAGTGATTATCATGGGTCAATGCAGGTTTATCCTTAGTTTAAAAAAAAAAAGGCACCATTCTGGTGAATGATTTTGATAATAAGTAGGAAAGGCTACACATGTGTGGGAGAAATCTCTGTAGCTTCTGCTAAATTTTGTTGTAAACCTAAAACTGTTCTTTAAAGTCTTTTTAAAATTGCTTGATTTAACAGTCAAATAATGGGAATTTTAAAATGACATGTATATTAGTTATGTGAGAGCATGAAGACCAAAGAACATAAATGTAATATATACATAGTTATTACTTATGCAAGTCATTTACTATTTTGAGGTCTATTTTTTTTATCTGCAAGTTGGGATAGTTGCTGCAACCTTACATGGTCACTGATGGTCAGAAACAACATACACAGAGCACCTTGCACCGTATTAGCCCCAGTGCTGAATGAAAAGTGCGGTAGTACAGCTTTAAATTATTATTATTATTATGAGGAAAAAGCATAAAATAATATATATCACCTAAAAGACAACAATCAAATAACAGAAATTACAAAGCAACCAAATCTAAAATGTAACTCAAGTAAAATGCTATGGTCACATTCATTTTACTAGTATTCAGAGCCTATAGGTACAATGCTACTATAAGAAAGAACAGACTGACAGAAGCATTTTAAGGCTAACTCAATTCTAATCTAGGCTAATCACTGAGAATACAGTAATTATAGAAGTGGCTTTCTGCCACTGACAAAAGTGAAATCTTAAGGAAAAGTATAGTTAACTAAAATCAATATAAAATAATTGTAATAAAAAGAAAAATTCTCCCTTGCTAAACAGGTTACTAAAAGTCAACAAAGATGTATGTGACAAATGCTCAAAAGTGGTTAAGATTTTTGTGAAGAGAGCCAAAGAGATCAAGTCAGGAAAAAATATTTATTCTCACAGGAACAACGAGATGAGGAAGTTACTGAATGAACTGGATTAGGAATAGGTATAAGAAGAAAATATTCACAAATGAATACCTAGCAAAATAAGCAGAAAGCAAAAGATTAAAACAAATTTATGACCCAGAAGTCTATAAAAGTGTGGAATACTGTGTTCTTGCTGAAGAACCAAAGGGAAAAAACAAATCAAGAAATGTTAGTGGAACACGGGAAAATGAACAGATAACACAAACCAAAAGTTATGCAGGATGTATGTACTTTCTCTTGGCACAGCCTCAAAAAGAAATAGAGTTCAAACAACAGGAATAGTGGCAAGAACAAAGGTTTTAATTATAATTCCATCACTTAAGAGTAAATGACTTTGGATTATTTAATTAGCCTCTTTAAAGGTTTTATCAAATATAAAGAGATAATAGTACCCAGTGCACAGTTATTTTAAAGATTAAATGAGATAATGTATATAAAAATCAATGAGAAGACAATAAACACTGTTTTTGAGTAAACACTGTCTTTTGAGATTATACAGTAGAAAGTGTTTTAACTTTCCACTTTACATTTATGAAACACCTGTGTAAGTAGACAAAATGACTTGCTTAATAACACTGTAAAACACTGTCCTTTAAAAATGCAATTATGGTCTCTTAATCTGATGATAGTAAGGATATATATATAAAATTACATTAACAAAGATACTGGTGTGCTGAAAGTAAGAAGGAAAAGCACCTTTGGCAGAGGCCCCTGGGAAATATCATAAAAAACTGAAGCAACATCTTGGATGGGGATGGGGAAAGCAAACTTTGAAAGACAAAATGAGATGAGGATCTAAGAAAATTCATGTCATGTAGCTAGACTGGGAGTTTTCTGTTATTGCTGATAACAATAGCAGTTAATAGCAGTACTCCTATGCAAGGTACTAGCTGCTTTATATTCATATAGTACTATTTAATTTTCATGGCAATCGTGCAATTGAGGTATTATTCATCATTAAAAATTGATTACCTACTAGGTACCAGACACTATGAGTACAACTGTACACCAGACAATATAGTGTCCCTGCCCTTACCAACTTGCAGACTACTGTAGAAACTGAAACTCTTTTAAAGAGGTAAGCAATTTGCCTCAATTCACACAGTCAAAAACGACAGAGTGCAAATATGGACTCAAATCTAAAAATCCATGCTCCTAACCACCTAACACAATTTTTTAAAAATTTCTACAATGCTGACAAACTATGAAACTATTAAGTGAAAGTCACTCAGTCGCGTCCAACTTTTTGCGACCCCATGGACTGTGGCCCACGAGGCTCCTCTGTCCATGAAATTCTCCAGGCAAGAATACTGGAGTGGGTAGTCATTCCCTTCTCCAGGGATCCAACCCAGGTCTCCTGCATTGCAGACAGGTTCTTTTACCATCTGAGCCACCAAGGAAGCCCCATGAAACTATATGAACTTATCTAAAATTTTCTTAAGAAACATTAAAAAAAAAATCACACTATTCAAATGTTTTATTAATTTTTATAAAATAATTTTATTTAATTTTAATTCAATATATTCTGTGTTAACTTCAGTTTTAACACATAAAAGATTAAAACTTCAGATATTAGATCTAGAGAAACACAGCTGTTATCCAAATTTAACAGCTGTTTTCACTGAGTTTCACATTATCTGATCTAGTTTGATTAATCACTTAGGCAATACAAATTTAAAAATCCTAAAGATAAAAACAATAATGGTTCTGCGTGGAAAGCAAAGACTGGAGCAAACAAATTAGAACAATGCCATCTATAGGACAATTAGTAGAATGCAGACAACTAACTGAATTCTTAACCACCTTCATTAGGAACTTCTAGAATGGAAATTAGTCATCAATAAAACACTCAGAACTGGATCTTATCCTATACTTTATAAGACTAAACATTAATAAGACTCTATTTGTAAATCTAATATACTACTATATTTCAAGTTTCTACAAATAGTAGTGAATACATCTGCCAATGCTGGCTGGGTTTTATCATTTATTAATAAATACCCTGTAGGCTCGTATTCAAGCTAAACAGTTGGTATATAATACAGACTTTATAAAGAATCTGCCTGCAATGCTGGGTTCAATATCTGGGATGTGAAGATCCCCTGGAGAAGGGAACGGCTTCTTGCCTGGAGAATTCCATGGACAGAGGAGCCTGGTAGGCTATAGTCCATGGGGTTCAAAGAGTAGGACATGACTGAGCAACTTTCACTCACTCATTCTTTGACTATACAGACCTTTGTCGGCAAAGTGATGTCTGCTTTTTAACACGCTTTCTAGGTTTTCCATAGCTTGCTTTCTAAGGAGCAAGTCTTTTAATTTCAGGGCTGCAGTCACTGTCCGAAGTGATTTTGGAGCCCAAGAAAATAAATCCGTCACTGTTTCCATTTTTTCCCCATCTGTTTGCCATGATGAAGTGATTGGACCACATGCCATGATCTTAGTTTCTGAATGTTGAGTTTTAAGCCAGCAAGAGTCTCTGCAGTTCTTTGCTTTCTGGCGTTACATTGGCATCTGCATTATCTGAAGCTGTTGGTATTTCCCCCAGCAACCTTCATTCCAGCCTGTGATTCTTCCAGCTCAGTGTTTCACATGATGTACTCTGCATATAAGTTAAATTAACAGGGTGACAATATACAGCCTTGACATACTCCTTTCCCAATTTGGAACCAGTCTGTTGTTCCATGTCCGGTTCTAACTATGGCTTCTTGACCTGCATACAGGTTTCTCAAAAGACAAGTAGAGTTCTGGTATTCCCATCTCTAAGAATTTTCCGCAGTTTGTTGTGATCCACACAGTCAAAGGCTTCAGCATAGCCAATGAAGCAAAAGCAGATGTTTTTCTGGAATTCCCTTGCTTTTTCTATGATTCAACGGATGTTGGCAATTTGATCTCTGGTTCCTCTGCCTTTTCTAAATCCAGTTTGTACATCTGGAATTTCTCAGTTCATGCACTGCTGAAGCCTAGCTTGAAGGATTTTGAGCATTATCTAGCATGTGAAATGAGCGCAACTGGATGATAGTTTGTTTGAACACTCTTTGGCATTGCCCTTGTTTGGGATTGGAATAAACAGAAGCTAACTTTAATTGGTTCAGTTATTTTAAAAAATTCTCTTTGAAATGTATTTTTCTTCAACTCTGTCTACAGAAATATTACTGGGAAGTACCTAAAAATACTGAAAGGTGGTGGAAGCAAGCGATAGTTCAAATCTAGAAACATACTGCCTATCTACCATGTCACCACTTACATTCTTTAAAATCCCCCTTATCAAAGATAGGGTAAGGTAAACCAATTTCCAAGGGTTTGCTTTTTGACATTTCATCATTTACCTTGTCAATAAAACTGCTATGATTCATTAAGAAAATAAACAAAAAGGCAATCTCAGAAAGACTGTTACTTGCCCAGCTTCATAAAATGAGTAAGCAGGAAAGGCAAATTCAGCACCTTCTAGAATACAACCTAATATAAGTTTTATGCTTTATATTACTTTGTAGTAAACCCAAATACCACGGAAAACAAGTCAGAGTGAACCCAGAGAAATCAGACAGAAGTATGCTTGATACTTCCCACAACTTATCCCAGTTTAAAAGTATAATACTCACTAATGGCCAAAGGAAAACTGAACTCCAGTTTTGTTTCATGCATAGCTTTTATGAACTCAAAAATTTATAAGAATATACACCCAAATTAGGTAACCTCAAAATGAGATTTAACCTATACTATTAATAGCATGATTTTCCTTATTCAAAAATCCAACAAGTATATTTATGGTAAGAGATCAGCACAGAAATTATGATAAGGACTCAATTTTTAAGAAATGGATCAAAGTCCAAGGTCATTATGTATAAAACAAGAGGGCAGGAAATGGGTAGCAACAGAAAATTTATCTGACTCATGGTAACATGTAATTTACATAAGTCCATAATGACAAAATCAGAATAGTGAGAACAAAAGAACTCTGCAGCAGTGAAAGAAACGGAGTGAAGAACAGAGTGGCCATGGCAACATACGTTTAAATCTATGCATGATTTAAACATCGTCAAAGTCTGATATAAACATTATGGTTAAGCCTCATGATTAAACATTATAATTTAAACTTTTTCAAAAGTTGCTAAAACAAGTCAAAAAGTACTTTAAGATGAGAGAAAAGACTCAGGTGGTCTATGAAAGAAATATAAGAAACCAACATATAAGAAATATAAGAAACAAACATCTTACATAAGATATGTAAGATCCCAGATAAGTTAAAGATGCCACTGAAAATATATAAGGTAACCAAGCTACTGAGATGAGGAGTGCAATGGTGGTGATGGTCTTGGCAATGAGCAGAGTTATTCTTTGCTGGAAAACAATTATAAAATGAGTCTATTTTAAGAGCAAAAGAACGGAATATGCTGTGTCCATTCTTTGAAGTAGATATGAAAGTCTTATAATTACCATTTGAGAACATTGCTTCTTGTTCTATGTTAATGTGCTCTTTATTATCAAGAGTACCAGTCAATAATTACCAAATTCACCCTACTAAAAAAATTAAAGAATCAACTCTAAACTTATACAATCAAGTATCAGAAACTGAGAATCAACTCTAAACTTACACAATCAAATATCAAAAGTTGAGAGTCACACACATCCTCAAGTGTTCAATTCTCACGTGAGGTCTACCTGTATGATTTCACTGAGTACCAGCTGTGTACCATTTTTTACCTAATGTATTTCTTTAAAATGGCTATTTGTTGAAATGCTCGCACAAATCATTAAGATGCTTGTAACAAGTACTTCTCAAGTGACACAAACCTAAATGCCTTTCAAGTTCTGACATCATCTATTTATATCTTCTTAGTCTTTGAAAGTCATTTTGTGAAGAGCGTGTGTCACTTCCCGGAAATACTTTGGTTGGCCCAAAAGTTTGTTTGGGTTTTCTGTAAAATATTATGAAAAGCCTGAACAAACTTTGGGGCCAACCCTAGGGGCTTCCCAGGTGGCGCTAGTGGCAAAGAACTATTTTACCAGCCAATGAAGGAGACGTAAAATACACGGGTTCAATCCCTGGATCGGGAAGATCCCTTGGAGGAAGGCATGGCAACCCATTCTAGTATTCTTGCCTGGAAAATCCCTTGAACACCGGAGCCTGGCAGGCTATAATCCATAGGGTCACAAAGAGTTGGACATGGCAGTAGTGACTTTATAAGCACACACAGTCTGTGAAGATGCTTGCATTTGTGTCACTTGTGAAAAGCTTTTTCTGACTACCCCTTTTTAGCCCATGAAATCAGGGATGTAATGTGCAATAGTTATAATTTTCTGATATCTACATCCCCAATCTCTTACAGAGCTTCAACCAGGGAGATTCAATCAAGCAGTTGGTGATGGACAAGGAAGCCTGGCGTGCTGCAGTCCGTGGAGTCACAAAGAGTCCGACGCAACTGGGCGACTGAACTGAACTGAATCTCTTCCCAAAAAGTTGCCTAATGTAACAGCTAAAACTGATGAGAGCCTATACCCTGAAAACGGCAAAAGAATACTAATATTATCAAATGTGCGAGAGATTTTATTGAATTTCAAATATAACAACCCATGTTACAGTTTCATAGGTAGTAAGTGGCAGAGCTGGGATTCAAACCCAGGAAACCTGGCATCAGGGACCAAGTCATTAAAGACTGTACTATATAGAGTTCTTGTCACAATCCACTGTAGCATTAATAAGATCAACTGTAATATCTGACAAGTTTTAAAAGGTAACTTTAGAAGATAATGAAGACAGTTCTGTTAAAGTCTATATTCAGCTTACTGAGTATTAAGCCCAGTATTGATGACTACTAAACACCTAGTTTGTGTGGTCCTAAAAAAGTTCTATTTCTGTAAA
This sequence comes from Redunca redunca, assembly GCA_006410935.1. NCBI lineage: Eukaryota > Metazoa > Chordata > Mammalia > Artiodactyla > Bovidae > Redunca > Redunca redunca. Next base: position 39,048 of record SJYQ01001619.1, on the reverse strand, counting down.
CACTGCAATTAACAATATGTAGAGCAATGTCGTCAGAAGCTTTTTCATCATGCATATGAATCAATCTGCTATGTTAGGAAAAAAGTAGACAATTTTGTGCTTATGTAAACAAATGTACTTCAAATGCAAATATCTTGTATTATCAGTCATGAACTTGCCAAATACTTTCCCTACAAAATCCAAAGCTCCTTTTCTATTGCAATAAGCACTGTAAACTTCATCACATGATATATTCAAAATTATGCTTTTCAAATAAGGATGAAAATAAAGTTTATAGAAGCACATGGTAAAACAAGAGAAAGGTAAGGCAAGACATAAATATAGCAATGTGATACTGTCTACTAACATATGGAAGAACTGCCTTTGGTTCTGAAGTTTTATCTTTCCTACTTTACCCTTTTTCTGTTAAATATGCTCCCTCTTGAGGGGAGGGGAGATAACAATTCTGTCCCACAATTTCATCTAGTGAAACACTGGTATTAAACACTTCGGTATTTCCAATACAAAAGTGAAGAGATGGCTTTACTTTGGCCAGATGCTAACTTGTTTCAGAAAAAGTTGCCCATTTCTTCTCAATTAAAGCAATAATTTAGTAAATAACTTCAAAAATACAGGTTATCTGTCTAAATTACCAGAAAAACAAATTCAAACATCAAAATGAACTTATAACTTTTATAAAGCAATTATCTACTTTTATTAGGAAACTTAAATTTGGATAATGTGTACTGAAAAAAGAAATTTCACTAATTTTTCTTTCCTTCAGGAAATAAGTGGTTTGGGAAAAAAGAAAGAAAGCAAAATTACCACAAATAAAATGACAATTCATTTGCAACTAAGTACAGTCATTTCACATATATTTTTCCACTGGAGATAATGATGTGGTAAAGAAATGGATACCAGATGCTTTTTAGTCTGTTTTCTACCAATGATAATAAATGATGAGATGTGATTTCACTGACTTATAAGCTAACAGCTGGATCCTTAGGGAGTGTGGTATAAGTGTAAGGTATTTCTGATATGTTCAGCTAGCATCACTTCCAAAAAACACGAAGGCATGCCAAGGAGATCCTTAGGCATGTGTTACTGCTACTACCATGTGATAAGATTTGTATCATCTTTCTACATCAAAATAAAGGTTAGAAACTACTTTAACGAGAATGATGAACAGGAACGGCCATTTTTTTTTTTAAATCCTCTTTTGACTATGGGGACTTCCCTGCAGTTCAGAAGGTAAAGAGTCTGCCTGCAATATAGGAGACCCAGGTTTAATACCTCAGTCAGGAAGATCCTCTGGAGAAGGGAATGGCAACCCACTCCAGTATTCTTGCCTGGAGAATCCCATGGACAGAGGATGCTGGCAGGCTACAGTCCATGGGGTCACAGAGTCGGACATGACTAGCACTAACACTACTAACACTATTTTTGACTATGAATGAATAAAAAATAAAGACAGTAACTGTTCCAACCGTGTAAACCTTGTGCATGCATGTGTACGTGCTGAGTTGCTCAGTTGTGTCCAACTCTTTGGAACCCCATGAACTGCTGCCCACCAGGCTCTTTTGTCCATGGAATTCTCCAAGCAAGAATACCAGAGTGGGTAGCCATTCCCTCCTCCAAGGGATCTTCCTGACCCAGGGATCAAACCCAGGTCTCCTGCATTGCAAGCAGACTCTTTACCATCTGAGCCCCATGTAAATGTTAATACATTCCTAATACTAAAATAATTATCTCCCTTTGATTCTACAGTTATGATACATCTTCAGTGTGTTTTCATAAGAGTATTGTTTTGAGAACAAAACTCCCATCAAGAATTACCGGGGCAGAAAGACTGCATTGAACCTGTGCTGGTGCTTAGTTGCTCAGTCATGTCCAACTCTTCCGCAGCCCCATGGACTGTAGCCTGCCAGGCTCCTCTGTCCATGGGGATTCCCCAGGCAAGAATACTGGAGTGGGTTGCCATGCCCTCCTCCAGGGGATCTTCCCAACCCAGGTATCGAACCCAGGTCTCACATACCGCAGGTGGATTCTTTACTGTCTGAGCCACCAGGGAAACCCCTGTACTGACCTCAAAACTTCATCAAACAAGAGCTTTAGGCCTATAATTTACCTAATATGATAAAAAGATGTACGCAGGAAGAGCTGGTATAGGGAGGGATCAAGTCAACTGAGTAGTCTGGTTAACTGATTTTTTCTGGAATAGATTTATAACAAACAAATTCAAAATGAAGCCTTCTACTATTTGTAGTTCTATCCAAAATTTTAATATTAAAAATAAGAATAAAGAAATGATTGTATACAAGGTTATATAATACAAGTGGTTAATAAACCACACGGAAGAAACACTAATGCTATTTTAAATGTAAATAATATAAAATTTTAAATGAAAAATAAAACCTTTATGAGGAAATGCCTTTTTATTTAAAAGTCTCAAAGAAAGTTTGAAGTTAAAATAGTATTTAAAATGTAGCTATTATTAAAATTAAAATGGCAAAGCAAAAATCTCAAAACTCCACAAGTTCTCCAAATGATATACTCTGTAACTGAGCAAATTACTAAACTCCCCTCAAATTCAGTTTACATTTACTTTATAGTTTTGAAGGTAATAAATAAAAATGGGTTATGTGAGAAATAGTCAATATAAAAGTAATAACCTGCTTTCTGGCACTGAAAGTAATAAAAATTTTTCCTATGGTTTAATAAGCAGTTATGGCAACAATAGCCATTATCCATAGGTTTAAAGACTATTGACATTCAGTACTTATCGGGGTGAACTACAAAATGTGAGACATTTATTGCTCACCAAGTATCCATGTGCTGTCCACATGTCCCAGACCCTTACCAATAGAGCAGGGCCATGCGGCTGGTTCTGGTTAATGGGATATGAGTAGAAATGACCTGTTTGTCATTTCATGACTGAAACATTTAAGGGCCAATGGAACAATGGAAAACTAGACATTTTTATAAAAATACACTTCTACTGTAAGTAAAAGAAAAAAAAACAAACTTATGATATAAACCCAATTTGTTTTCCATCTTTCTCTTCACCTATACACATTTTTGCATGCTGAACCACTTGATTTAGTTTCATTCTGACACTTCACCCTAGAAAAAGAACATTTTCCTACAAAATAATAAAGCATTACACTTAAATTTAATGTTGATAAAATTATCTACTATATAGTCCATATTCAAATTTCCTTAAATACTTTCAATAAAGTCCTCTAAAGGGACAATCCAGGATCAATCAATTAATCAACGATGACATTGTATCTGGTCATTGTATCCTTTAGTCTTCTTCAACCCAGAACCATTTCCCAAACTATGTTTCTAAATTTTTTTTTTCTTTTTTTGGGAAGGGAGGTGGGGGAGAACCGGGGGAGGAACGTGTGTGCAGTCTGTGGTTTGAGGGATCTTAGTTCCCCGAGGAGGTATCAAACCCTGAGACCTGGCAGTGAGTCCTAACTACAGGACTGCCAGGGAATTCCTGTTTTTAATCTTTCAAACCACTGATATTTTGAGGAGCTAATGTCGTTTTATAGAGTCTTCTTTAAGTTAAATTGTTTTGCTTTTTTTCCCCTCATGATTAGAATCAGGTTAAAAGAGGCTGGTTTTTATATATACGTGCTATGCTGTGCTTAGTTGCTCGGTCGTGTCCAACTCTTTGTGACCCCATGGATTGCAACCCGCCAGGCTCCTCTTACCATAGGGATTCTCCAGGCAAGAATACAGGAATGGGTTGCCATGCCCCCCTCCAGCTTTTTTAAATTTATATATATAATATTTTAATATATATCTAATAATATTTAATATATAAATATTTGTTTTATAAACAAAATTATTTATTTTACTTATATATATGTAATAAACATAACGAATCTTGGCTAGTGCAGTCATCACAGAAAGCACTGAAGATATGGGGTTTTAAACTCTAGAATACATACTCTCAAGGCAAACATTAACCACTCCCACTTCAAAACTGCATGCTCAGTCCTGACCTCTCACTCCTGACCTCTCCCTCAGCCTGAGGCTTATATAACCAACTCACTGTTGGGTATCTTTAACTGGCTGTCCTACAGACAGTTCAAATTTAGTAGGTTCAAAACTCATCTCAGCCACAAAACTTAATGCTACTCTCTTCCTCTGATACTCCTCTAACTCAAATTCACCTAATCTCTAAAGCCTAGTCAAAGACACTTCCCTCTGCCTTTACCCACAATAACTAAGACACCAAGATTTAATTTGTATTGCTTAAGTCCATTCACTACTATCAACCTAAACTGTCTTTATTCTAGAATTTTAGGATTTTTCTTTCCTAGATCCCTTGCAACACAGCATTCAGTCTTACCATCTGCCTCATTCTTACAGGTTAAGGCATTCAAAACTAAAACTTAATCAAATGACTCACCTCTTAAATCCTTTTGATGCTTCCTCTTTAAGGAATGAAACAGAATTCAAACTCAACATCACCTACAAGGATTTACAAAGTTGCTCACCTACATTTCTAGACACTTTTCGACTCGCACTGGTGCTTCTTCCAGTTACACTGCTATCTTCACTTTAGTCACTGGATATCAGCTTTATAATTTTTGCCATAAGCCTTCTCTGGGGCAAAAGACATTACATGCACATAGAGGAACAATGACCTTTGAAGATCACTAACTTTATTCTATGTAAATTTCACAAATACTTTGATCAGGAAATATTTGCTTAGCTCCCATAGTAAGTGAAAGACATCCTATGCAGAATTGTGAAAGGAACTTCCTTGGACCCCTCTGTTTCCAATGCAGGGGGGCCAGGTTTAATCCCTAGCCAGGGAACTAGATCCCACATAATGCAATCAAGACTCAGCTCAGCCAAATAAATAAGAAGAAAGAACTATGAGAGATACAAGAAAAGTTAGACATATATCCTATTCTAGGCAGAGTTTCCAGAACAGAATGCAGATTTTTTTTTTTAAAAAAATTACAGGTAGGCAGAAAAGGACCACAGTTGTAAGTATGATTAAAGTAAGTTTAGCGGAGGGAAAAATTATTTCTGAATGGTAAAGGCTGGAAGGAAATCAGGAAAGGTTTCCTAGAAGAGGTGGCAGTTGGCAGCCTTGAAGAATATGAAAGGTGGGCATGGATGTGAAGGAAATAATCTTAATTATTGCCAACTCACTGTCTCCAAGGCAACTATTCTAAATCAGCTTTTGCCCCTACATACATGAGGAATATGATATATTATTTTAGTAATAATGGCTCATTAAAACTGATCCTCAAAGGGAGAATGGTATAAGCGGGATGCCATCTCAGAATCTGGTTAAGTGTCATTTGGGGAAAAGCTCTTGAGGTGCTTTTGCCCTCTAAATGAGAATCTCCTCTCAAGAGGTGCTGTGTGCCAAGTCACTTCAGTAGTGTGTGACTCTTTGCAACCCCATGGACGTTAGCCCGTCAGGCTCCTCTGTCCATGGGATTCTCCAGGCAACAATACTGGAATGGGCTGCCATGTCCTCCTCCAAGGGATTCTTCCTGACCCAGGGATGAACCCACATCTATTTCTTTCTGTATTGGCACGCAGGTTCTTTACCACTAGCGCCACCTGGGAGCCCCTCAAAAGAACACCTTACCAATTTCTAAGCAAGTTTCTCGATTCCTATAGTATTCATACAGGTCACAAATCAAGACACAGATTCACAATAACAAAATCCTTTTTTTCCTCTTAATGTAGCTAAGAATTTCTCAAAGGGAAGATGAATGACATCAAAAGAATAAAGCAATACAAGAATTTACAGATATTAAAAGAGCAGACATGCTTATTCACTATAGCATTTCTATCCTAAAACACAATTCACCATGTAAGTTTTTCCCATAAATAAAACTATTTTAAATATTGGATATAGTAACATCCTTTCCTCCTGGAAGAGCTGAGTTAGTGTGTAAGCTTATATATTATTTAGAGATAGACAACTGGTACTGAAAAACAGAAGTAACAGCTTCTGTATCTCCCTTTTCTTTTACCTTTTCTCCCCAATATTAAAAAAGGTGAGATAAAAGTTTATTTCTTTATAGAGCAAAGAGGTACAAATTGCAAAAGCAACATTTTTATTGGAGTATATGCTGCACAGCTGAAAATACACAACACAAAACTGCTTCTGCAAGCACATTTAAGATAACAGTACTAATCCTATCATATGCTCACAAGTCATTGTTTAGCAGGAAAATGGAAGGGGCTAAAGCTAAAAGGAAACAGTTTCATTGGCTATTATAACAGTCAAAACATAATGAGAATATAAACTAGGGTAAAGTACATATGAGAACAACGTTTTGCAGGTTGAAGTAAAGAAAAGATACAAGCAAAGAGAGAAATAGTCAAAAAATACTTTTGAGCCTAGGGTGCCCATGAAGAAAGTGCCACTTACTGATCCTAGATCTTTTTCAAGCCTTCTAGCGTAGAGATTCAGAGGCAGGCTTTTCTAGTAAATTTAACTGGGTTGTCCAAAGGAAAGGATGAAATAAGGTAAATGATGGAGGCATCAACTGTGTGCTACAACAAGGAAAGTATTATATTCTTTCTCAACCTTTGAGAGTCTTGGTTCTACTTTTTAATTTGTTCATTTAAATAATATTGAAAATCACCTTTTAGGTCTCACATTTACTAACATGTATGCACACACAAAATTGCAAAACTAGGACTGCAATAATCATACTATTCCAACTTGCTTATTTCCTTTAATGGTATATTTTTGCTGATAAGTCACTTCAGTCATGTCTGACTCAGTGCGACCCCACAGACAGCAGCCCACCAGGTTCCTCTGTCCCTGGGATTCTCCAGGCAAGAATACTCAAGTGGGCTGCCATTTCCTTCTCCAATGCATGCATGCACACTAAGCTGCTTCAGGCATGTCCGATTCTGTGCAACCCTATGGACAGCAGCCCACCAGGCTCCTGTTTCCACAGGATTCTCTGGGCAAGAACACTGGAGTGGGTTGCCATTTCCTTCTCCATAATGGTATATTACTTGTTAGTAATTTATCTAGTATACAGAGTCCTACTTCCTTAAAAAAAAAAAAAAAGATGCACAGTGTATACCATCAACTATTTAACTGCTATTTATATTCATTTAGTTAGTTGGGTTTTTTTTGTTGGTGGTGAGTTGATTTTTCAACTTTTAGGTATTTATATTTCACTATTACCAATACTACAAAGGAACATTAAAAAATATGAATTTTTATGTCCTCCAAGATTTCTATAGGCCAGATTCCCTGAAGTGGGATTAGTGAGTAATGGGCATTTAAAATTTAGACTGACACAGTAGTGCAAAATTATCCTCCAAAAAGGCTGTAACAAGTCCTCTCCTGCATTTCTAAAACATTAATTGTGGAATGAAAAAAGAAGACCCAAATCCCTCCCATTTGTTTCCCTAATACACCGAACCCTAATCCTTTTCATTCATGCCCAATGTGAAGTTTCTATCTAAACTCTACAACATTAACTTAATCTATTTTTAAAAGAGCTAACTGGCATTCTTCCAGAGACTGGACTGATAAATTCTTAACAGGAGGTAGTACTCACTCATCAACCAACAGAAAACTGTGAGGGCATTTTTGGTATTAATAATACTTGAGGGTTGCATTTGGCAGTAGTGAGTGGGACACTGAACCACAGAGCAGTCAAGCACAATGACTGTCTTACCCCAAATGCCAACAGAACTCTCCTAACCTGTGGTTGGGAAATATACAATTGAGGTATGCTGCTCAATTTGAGGTGTAAGAAGTCTGGAAAGACAAAGAGGTTCAAGTGGGGACATAATAACAATTTGAGTTTTGTGAACTATCTGCAATATTGTAAGTTTCTTTTCCTTGACCTAGTTCCAAAAGTAAGATTTTAGGTTTCTAAAGAAACTGCATCTTACTGATGTCTTCTGAAATTCTCTGCTTCAATTTCTGACTACTGTGGCTTACTGGTATAGATTATTTCTCTTCTTGTTCTCCAAGATTTAATGTATATGTTTGTCAGTGGATGCACTATTTTAGATGCAACCTTGGACACTGGAAAGAAGAAACTGAAAGCAGAATTTAAGAGATTTTTTCAAAAGACGCCCAAAGTTCTTCAGCGATTTCTGAATTAATACCTTTAATACTTTTTACTTCTTAAAATCATAATTTCTTTGTGGCCCTAATTCTGTGTTCCCTAGACAGTACCTGGGCAGTAACTGTGCTACATACAAAGTCAGCTCAATAAACTTTCAATAAGAGGTTGGCTCTTTAATACTAGGAAATTTACAAACAAATCTTAATGCAAACTGGTTTATTATTTAGGAAACTTCTATAGGACATAGACTGAAGAGGGCCCAAAACATAAAAACAAACAAAACCTAAGCATTCATAATATATAACACGTGGTTGTTCATCCTATAGTCAGAGGGCTATCATATGTAAAATTAATTTAGACATACTTGGTTTTGTTAAGCTGTAGAGACATTTTGCAAGATTAATTTTTTGGCAGTCATATCTTTACACTCAAATCAGGACTTTTATTTTTTTTAAATTGTCTTTCAGCATGTAAATATTTTGCACAGTGGCAGCTGGAGTGTGCACAGTATTTTTGTGTTCAGTGCCATTATATTAAATATAATCTTTCTTTGCATTAACCATACTGCCTTTCAAAAGGCTGCATAATGCCACCAGAAACGAATGAATATATTGGTTTTTCTGTACCTTGTCAGCATTGGGAAATGGCTCTAAACACTTCTTTTGGGAGAAGGTAGGTACCTACCTGGCTATGTGTAAAATGTCTTACTAAAGTTGTTTCAGATTAAAAAATATTTTTTCAACTGTTCACTTATAATCTGTACTTCTATTTATGTGAATTACTCTTTGCTCATCTATTGAGATCTTGATTTCTGTATGAACTGTCAATTATTTAGTCAGGCCTGTTCTTCAGAAGCATTTTTGTGAAGTCCAAGGTTTTTTTCTTTTTATTGTGAAATTAATATTTGTACATTGTAAATATTTGAGACTGCAGATAAAGGAGAAAGTACCTATTATTCTATCACCCTAATGTAACTACAGTGTGTATATATATATATATATTTTTTTTTTTGGTCTTTTATGAGTAGAAGCATTTTAGTTTTAGCAGTACTCCTCCTACAGTATTTAATTTTCTTCACCTAAGGGAAGAACATGATGAAATGCTTCTTAAAAGTTCTAACTTTAACCTGGTGTCTTAAAGCTACAAAAAAAAAAAGACTTTAATTTCTGGTAGCTACTTAATTTTATTTTTCTAATCACATATGAATTTTTCATAATGAACATGCATTACACTCTCACAGGGGTGTTGTGAGGTTTAAAAGAGAAAAAGTATACGGAACTCCCTTAACAATCTTGGGATTAGTTGAGAGCAGGAACAGAATAAAGTACTTTTTGAATAAAGACATCACTAAACAACTAAAGTCTATCAACTGAAGTCTCTCTAGGCAATTTAGTATTCTAGAACCTTTCTACTCCAAGTGTGGATTACAGACCAGGTGTACTATACTACTTGGTTGTGTGTTAGAAACTCAAGACTCTCAGACCCGGCTGCAGATTTACTAAATCACAATCTGCATTTTAAAAGATGTTCAATGAGCATCTCGCAAGAGTGTTTCTTAAACTTGGCTACATACTTAAGTCACCTGGAAAACTCTAAGGTACTTATGCCTTAGGTACCACCCCTGGATATACTGATTTCACTGCTAGGGGAATGGACTGGGAACAAGGATTTTAAGTCATCCTCCTGGTGATTTTAGTGTCTAGCAAAGTTTGAAAACAACTGCTTCAGAACACAGAAAACTGAAATGGCTCACCATGATAGGCGGAAACCACTTCTTACCAGAGTCATTATCTGTGCAAAGAAACACACCATAGCATTTTAGTACTACTCTGAAACTCACTTTCATTTCTTGTGGATCAATTTTCCCACAGCAATATAATGCTTAAAAAGCTATCATTCCCTCAAAGAACATAAAGGTTAAAGTTCTAGAAAAATTCAAAATCTAGCAATCTTCAATTCTGTACCTTTTCCTCCAATATTCAGATTTAGAAATCACTAAGTATTAATTATACTTTCTATTAAAAACTTCTTAAGAAAGATAACTACATCCTGACAAAATATCAGGTCGTAACAAATTCAATTGTTTTATTCGATCAGTGTAGAAAGGTAATTTCAAGGAAAATTATTAGGGAGAAATGCAAAGTCCACGTACTATCATCAAATTTTCACCTGACTTCCTTCTGCAAATAACAATTTTTACAGTAAGTAAAATAAAATCTGTTCAGGTTACAGTGGCATATTTCATATAAACAAACATAAATAAATAAAGGAGAGGAAAAAACCATGTGTCTGAGACTACAGTAAAAGAAAGATTAACTAGAGGGCTTCTGCTCCTAAGATCATTTTAAGATCACCGATGAAGCAATAAGGTCTTATAATGTATACTGGGCATTTTTTTGTGTTATAAGCTGGGGGTGGGAACTTTGAGAACTTGAATCATTTTACCATCAAAAACTTATTTCCCACTTGAGCAAAACTTGGAGCTAAATGGAACAGTATCAGGTAGATCCTTGGTCTTGCTATTTCACTTTGCCACAAAAGTTATTTACTGAATACCTTTTAAAGTGGTTAGTGGAAATGGAATCAGAGTAGATAGATAGCACTGAAGACTCTAGAGCTACCAAAATTGTTGTTTTCATTGATGCATTCAATGAATACAGGCAAAATAAATTTTAAAAAACCATTGCAACAGTAGTTTGACAGAAAAAGTCACTCTTAATAGACTAATACAAACAACATAATAACTTTAACAAGGGGAAAAATTATGTAAATAGCTTCAAAGATTATGCTTAACATAAATTACATTCTTTTAAAAATTATGTCTTACAAAGAATCCCCAAATATCATAATACTGTTAGCATCACTATCATTATTTAAAATTGTTTTGGGAGATCTAAAAATACACAATTCCCTTATATATTTTATGTACATTTATTACATAGTATATGTAATATACCATGATTTACTGCATAGTGATGCTTTAGCTGTTATCACTTGATAATATCTTTGTGAAAGTTGGACTATAAAGAAAGCTGAGTGCCAAAGAATTGATGCTTCTGAACTGTGGTGTTGAAGAAGACTCTTGAGAGTCCCCTAGATGGCAAGGACACCCAACCATTCCATCCTAGAGAAAATCAGCCCTGAATACTCATTGGAAGGACTGATGCTGAAGCTGAAACTCCAGTATTTTGGCGACCTGATGCAAAGAACTGACTCATTCGAAAAGACCCTGATGCTGGGAAAGATTGAAGGCAGGAGGAGAAGGGGACGACAGAGGATGAGATGATTGGATGGCATCACCGACACAATGGACATGAGTTTGAGTAAGCTCCAGGAGCTGGTGATGGACAGGGAGGCCTGGCATGCTGCAGTCCATGGGGTTGCAGAGTCGGACACGACTGAGCGACTGAACTGAACTGAATGCTTGTTTGCTTTCCTCTCCCTAGTAAGTCACAGTTTTCCAATTTTTTGTATTTATTTTTTAGATAAACTACAGATATGTTATTCCAAGTTTCCCCAACATCTCACTAAATTTTTATTGAAAATATATTAAACAAATAATTCAGAAATACATAGGCATCTTCAAAGTATTTTCTCTATTTGCCTTTCTCAAAGTTTTGAGGTGTTTTTTCCGTGTCACATACATTTCTCATTAAAATTGATTTATGAAAGAGGGGGGAAAATTACAGGGGAAACTGCCCTTTTCATACATGATAAACTAAATTTAAGAAGGTATTTCATTTTCAAGTCCAACCCTGATCTTACAAGCAAACTGTAGGCTTCTTTGCTCAGTCATTCACTATTAAATCTCATATTTTCAAATAAGAATCCTCTATTAGTAGATCTCCTTCAACCAGGAATAGACTTCCATATCAGAACCAGCACAGATATCAGAAACCTGTAGCAAGAGATGACCCTACTCCATGAAGACACACTTTGTTGTAATACTGTCTTTAAAGTTATTCAAATTCACTCCCTATTTCCTTTTCCAACTAACTCCTGACAAACTACCTATTTTTTCTCTTGACTAATAATTTTTGGCAATTCATCCTTTATGCATTAAAAATAATTTTTGAATAATTCAATTTGTACCCTGTTTTTCTTTGTGGGGGGTTGCACCATGTAACTTACAGGATCTTAGTTCCCCAACCAGCGATTGAGACCACGTCTAGGCAATAAAAATGCCAAGTACTAATCACTGGACAGCCAGAAAATTCCCAACCTGTTCTTACTTTTGTTGCATCTTTTTTTTTTTTTTAAACTTCTGCAATACTCAAATCCTTACACTAATCCCATAGGGCACTGTGGTAGGCAGTCTCCAAGATGGCCCCCAGTGATGCCATCATCCTGGTACTTATGGCCTGTGTAACTCCCTCGTCTTGATTGTGGGCTGAACCTAGTGATTTGCTTCTAACAAATGGAACACAGAAAAAGTGACAATAAGTCCTCCTGAGGTTACATTATAAAGAGACTACTGCTTCTGTCAGGAGTACCTTCCCTTACTCTAAGATAAATCAGCTGCTGTATTGTAAGCTGCCCTACAGAGAAGTCTAAATGACAACAAAGTCTCTAGCCAGTAACCAGTGAGGCTCTTTAGCCCACCAAGAGCCAAGTGAGAAAGTTTGAAAGCAGATCTTCTGCTAATTGAGCCTGGTGATGACTGCAGCCCCCAATGATGCTTTGATGGTAGGAGGATTATAGCTTTGGGAGACACCCAGAGTCTACAGGGCACCCAGCTAACCACACCCAGATTTCTGGCTCACAGGAATTGGGAGATAGTGTTTACTGTTTTAAGTTGTGCAATTCTGAAGTAACCTGTTACATAGTAATAGTACTTATAACTAACACAATTTTTGACAAAATTCCTGGGAGTCATTTAATTTACAGTATACTAATAGTTTAATAAAATTCCTTTTGCAGAAGCTAACGTAAAGCACTATCCTATTTATAAGCACTTCTATTCTTATTATCTCTACTGAACAATTCTATGTACAATGTGGTGTGGCTAAGAACAGATAAAATTCTGACTTATGCCTTGTATTTAAGGATACTAGAATTTAATCTAATATACTCCTTTCTATACTCAACAAATTACAAATTATTAGATAACTTGCTCGTTCCTGGATTTGTGGCTTATCTATGAGTGTATCTTTTATTAAGTTTTTCCCTCCTTTTTAAAATCTTTTTCCCCAAAGGATAAAGATGTCAAAGAACTTCTTAGAAAATCCTAATAAAACTCTTAAGATACTATAGGGTCTCAATTATTAATATTTTTGAAAGCAGTTTAGGGGAATGATTTTTTATAATCTAAAGAGCAGCCTAAAGTCACAAAGCAAATGACAGTAATTCAGAGAGGACAACAGTGAAATAAAGTCCCTCAACACTTGTCCACAAGTCTATTTTAAGCTTGTTTGTATGAAATAATTCAGCTCAAACATTTAATAAGCACCTAAAGTGCCCGAAATTGTACTCAAGTGTTGAATCAACTGAGATGAACAAGACACAAGTCCATTACCACCCCTCTCCTCACCTCTCCCATCCTACAAGGATCCCCAGGACAGAGGAAGAGGACAATTACAATATGACATAATAGGTATTTTAAAAAGGTTAAAGGGAAAAAATGGATGTGTCAAGAAGGGAACAATAAATCTTGCTTAAAAGACAAGAAGGTATCATAGAAAAGATGAAACTAGTTGGAATTTGAATAATGAAGAGAAACTTGCCAGGTACACTGCCAGATATAGGAAAAATGGTAATCTAAGAAAAAAGAACAAATCACGCAATGCAAATGAGATTTGCATGGATTCACTCCAGAAGACTCATGGCTAAGACTAATGAACCAGTCTTTCGCAACCCATTTATTCATTAAAAGAACCTAAACATATACCATATGCTTGGCACTTGTGCAATACTCAAATTCTATGTCAGGTAACAAAAAAAGAGCTATAAATGTGATATTAAGTTTTGACCTCAGGGAGCTTAGAGTCTAATTGAACTTTGGAGGAGCACGTATTCATTTTAATTATGCCAACTCCAAATCACTCCCATTTCCTTCCTTCTGTTATCCTTTGGGCAAGCCACATTCTTTGCAAGCATCAATTTCCTAATTGTAAAGTGGGGGTAATATTATATGTGTGCCTCAAGGATTGTGCTGCTGCTGCTGCTAAGTCGCTTCAGTAGTGAGGATTAAATAATGTAAGTAAAATATCCAAAACACTGAGCTCAATAAATATTAGCATTATTGCTTTTACTTTTATCATCACTGCTAAAAATAAGGCCATTAAAGGTTTCAGTAAAGAATTCTTCTGTTTCCTAAATCATAAAAGAACTGAAAGGACTCTTTTCTGTTTAGTTCCTTCCAGTTTCTACAAAATATAAGAAGTGGTAATGTTATTATCAACTAAGGCATTAAGCACCCCCAGTCTGTCACAATGTCCCCCCAAAAGGGTACTGAAAATAACACCTAATATATCAACATAGTCTCTGATGATATAACACAGGATTGATTCTATTAGTAGCCAGGACTTTCAACTCTGTGTATAAAGTGTACTTTAAAAGTAATATGGAATAACTCAGGCAGAAAACCTCAATTCACTAAGGTTCTAAAATACAAAAAACTAAGAATAAAAATAAGAAGCTATTATACATTGGAAGGGATGTTCTGAGGAGCATGAAATAAGAGAATTGCAGTAATTGATGAAAAAAGAGAAAAGGAAAATATGATGGCCTAAAATAAAGAAAAATTCACAGAAAGGGTGACTGAAGCTTAAAACTGAGAAAAGTTCACAAAACCTGGAGACAAACATGTCTCTGACCCAAGATTAAGAAAGCAATCCTTTGGAAAGATTATGTTATTTTAAATCTATTTAAAAATTCATTTTTAAAAGGGCACAACACTACTCAAAATTTTGGATGATTTAAGCTAAATTTCATTCTACAAAATCCTACTGTTCAAAGTTCAACAAAATCAAATTCAAAACAAAGATCTGCACTGAATGTGGAATTCCCAAAGCAAGGTATAAAAACCAAAAAGCAAATGATATAAAACTTCCATAGAGGCTCAATCAAAAAGAAATACTTATCAATTTTTAAGTACTTATAAGGCAATCACATTCCACTTGTTATATTTTTGCAGTGATAATATCTAAGGTAAGCCTTAAACACAGAGAAGGAAACTCAGGATTATTTTACTCTTAACTTTACCCATCATCTCTTTAAGCTATAACTTCTTATCCTAAATTACTCAAGGAACTCTCCCAGGACTTTTTTTTTTTTTTTTTTACTAAGTCTGTTAACTTCGGGACTCAAAGTCTGACTCCATGAGTTTCAAGAGCCAACTTTCCAAAGTGAAGACACTAAGGAATTTCTAAAACCACAAAAACTGAGTGACACAGCAACACTAAAAAAATGGGCAAATATTCTATTTGATTTCCAAAAGCAAAGACTTGGATTTTTCCTGAAGTAAAAGTAAACTTCAATTTAAAAATTCTGATTTAATAATTATTTTACGGATCCAATGAGTATTATGTATGACATTATCAACCTCAGTACAAGCTCCTCAAAGGAACTGGAGAAGTACTATTTGTATAATAATTAAGATTTCAAAACTAGGTTTTAGAATCAGAAAAACCTGGGTTCAAATTCCCCTTCCTCCTGTGTAAGCTGCATAATCTTGACTTCCTAAACTTCAATTTCCTTACCTGTGAAATGAATGAATATCTACTCCAGGAGGTAAATATTAGGTAGATATTTTCTAAGAGTATTAAGTATGACAATGAACAATATACAGAAAATTTTTGATAAATGTTTGTTTCAAGGGGAGGGAGAGTAGGAAGAACTACCCTACCCATCTTTATATCTATTATAACACCTAAACATTAGTGATAAGAACAATATTAATGCTAATGGAAGGTAAAACATTAATATTTCATAAGAACACTTTTAGGGTACTTTTGCATTTAATTAATCTTTGTTGATTAACAGAAAATATTGTAAGCTAACTACAGTACACCTTTTCATTTAATTACTACTGATACTGAACATCTTTTTATATATGTACTTGTCATTTTAGGTTCAATTTTGACAAAGGTTAAAAAACAGAAGTTAGAATTTGAGGAATAATAATGAAACTCCAGTACTTTGGCCACCTCATGCGAAGAGTTGACTCACTGGAAAAGACTCTGATGATGGGAGGGATTGAGGGCAGGAGGAGAAGGGGACGACAGAGGATGAGATGGCTGGATGGCATCATCAACTCAGATGTGAATCTGAGTGAACTCCGAGAGTTGGTGATGGACAGGGAGGCTTGAAAGAAGAGAAGCGAAAAGCAAAGGAGAAAATGAAAGATATAAGCATTTGAATGCAGAGTTCCAAAGAATAGCAAGAGGAGATAAGAAAGCCTTCCTCAGTGATCAATGCAAAGAAATAGAGGAAAAGAACAGAATGGGAAAGACTAAAGATCTCTTCAAAAAAATTAGAGACACCAAGGGAACATTTCATGCAAAGATGGGCTCAATAAAGGACAGAAATGGTATGGACCTAACTGAAGCAGAAGATATTAAGAAGAGGTGGCAAGAATACACAGGAGAACTATACAAAAAAGATCTTCACGACCAAAACAATCACGATGTTTTCATCACTCACCTAGAGCTAGACATCCTGGAATGTGAAGTCAAGTGGGCCTAGAAAGCATCACTACGAACAAAGCTAGTGGAGGTGACGGAATTCCAGTTGAGCTATATCAAATCCTGAAAGATGATGCTGTGAAGGTGCTACACTCAATATGCCAGCAAATTTGGAAAACTCAGTAGTGGCTACAGGACTAGAAAAGGTCAGTTTTCATTCCAATCCCAAAGAAAGGCAACGCCAAAGAATGCTCAAACTACTGCACAATTGCACTCATCTCACATACTAGTAAAGCCATGCTCAAAACTCTCCAAGCCAGGCTTCAGCAATACGTGAACCCTGAACTTCCAGATGTTCAAGCTGATTTTAGAAAAGGCAGAGGAACCACAGATCAAATTGCCAACATCTGCTGGATCATGGAAAAAGCAAGAGAGTTCCAGGAAAACATCTATTTCTGCTTTCTTGACTATGCCAAAGCCTTTGACTGTGTGGATCACAATAAACTGTGGAAAATTCTGAAAGAGATGGGAATACCAGACCACCTGACCTGCCTCTTGAGAAACCTGTATGCAGGTCAGGAAGCAACAGTTAGAACTGGACATGGAACAACAGACGGGTTCCAAATAGGAAAAGGAGTACGTCAAGGCTGTATATTGTCACCCTGCTTATTTAACTTATATGCAGAGGACATCATAAGAAACGCTGGGCTGGAAGAAGCACAAGCTAGAATCAAGATTGCAGGGAGAAATATAAGTAACCTCAGATATGCAGATGACACCACTCTTATGGCAGAAAGTGAAGGGGAATTAAAAAAAAACTCTCGATCAAAGTGAAAGTGGAGAGTGAAAAAGTTGGCTTAAAGCTCAACACTCAGATAGTGTCAGGACTTTATTTTTTTGGGCTCCAAAATCACTGCAGATGGTGACTGCAGCCATGAAATTAAAAGACGCTTACTCCTTGGAAGGAAAGTTATGACCAACCTAGATAGCATACTGAAAAGCAGAGACATTACTTTGCCAACAAAGGTCAATCTAGTCAAGGCTATGGTTTTTCCAGTGGTCATGTATGGATGTGAGAGTTGGACTGTGAAGAAACCTGAGCACCAAAGAATTGATGCTTTTGAATTGTGGTGTTGGAGAAGACTCTTGGGAGTCCCTTGGACTGCAAGGAGATCCAACCAGTCCATTCTGAAGGAGATCAGCCTTGGGATTTCTTTGGAGGGAATGATGCTAAAGCTGCAACTCCAGTACTTGGCCACCTCATGTGAAGAGTTGACTCATTGGAAAAGACTCTGATGCTGGGAGGGATTGGGGGCAGGAGGAGAAGGGGACGACAGAGGATGAGATGGCTGGATGGCATCACTGACTCGATGATCGTGAGTCTGAGTGAACTCCGGGAGTTGGTGATGGACAGGGAGGCCTGACGTGCTGCCATTCATGGAGTCGCAAAGAGTCGGACACGACTGAGTGACTGAACTGAACTGACTGACCAATGGAAGACAAAGACTTTAGAAATTACTAACCAATAGCATTTATTTTGCATCCATATATACACAATGTTATCATAAGCCTTTATTTATTCCCACAACAAACATCTGAGATGGCTGTTAGTACAGGTAAAGCACATTACTTTAAGTTCCAGGCCACAATTCCTCAATTTTTAATCCTATGCTACAGCCAGATAGTACTAAATGAAAATTTTGACTAACGTGTCCATAACTTTTCTTCTGAGCTCTCTAATCTTACTTTTCATATATTCACGATTTTTAAAAAAAATCACAAAGCAGCAGATTGGACAAACAGGAAAATTTCTCTTATAACTACTGTTGGCATGAAGCGTCTGCAAGAGTGGAGAAGAGCAGAATGAACCATAATGAACAAACACAAGCTGTCCCTAGAAAAAGAAGTACAAATGAGAGCTAATAAAGAAGTTCAGCAAAGGTATAAGATACAAGATCAATATATAAAAACCAACTGTACTTTCATATACTAGCAATGAACAATCTAAAAAATGGAGTTAAAAAATAATCCACTAACAATATCATCAAAAGGAATAAAATGCCTAGGAACACACTTAACAAAAGAAGCACAATACTTGTACACTGAAAACCACAAAACTTTTTCAGTGAAAGAAATTAAAGCTTAAGAAATAAAAAGGCATCCTATGCTCATACATCAGAAGACTTAATATTGTCAAGCTAGCTGCTGCTGATGCTAAGTCACTTCAGTCATGTCCGATTCTGTGAGACCCCATAGACAGCAGCCCACCAGGCTCCCCTGTCCCTGGGATTCTCCAGGTAAGATCACTGGAGTGGGTTGCCACTTCCTTTTCCAACGCATGAAAGTGAAAAGTGAAAGTGAAGTCACTCAGTTGTGTCCGACTCTTAGCAACCCCATGGACTGCAGCCTTATAGTCTCCTCCATCCACGGGATTTTCCAGGCAAGAGTACTGGAGTACGGTGCCACTGCCTTCTCTGGTTAAGCTAGCAATACTCCTCAAATTTATCTATAGATTCAAAGTAATTGCTGTCAAAATTGCAGCTGCCTGTTTTATAGAAATAGACCAAGAGAACCTAAAATTCATACGACAGTGCAAGAACTCTACCTTACTAAAACAACCTAAAACAAAAACAAAGTTGGAAGACTCATGTTTCCCAATTTCAAACCTTACTACAAAGTTACATTAATTGAAAAAGGGTGATACTGGTATAAGGTGAGACACATAGGTTGACAGAATAAAACAGAGTTCAGAAATAAACTCTCATATTTACATTCAATTGATTTTTGACAAGGTGTCAAGACCATTCAATGGGAAAATAAGTCTTTCAAGACACGGTAATGGCACAACTGGATAGTCACATATAGAAGAATGAAGTTGGATCTGTATCTCATACCATATGCAAAGAAAAAACTCAAAATGTATCAGACTTAAAGAGCTGAAACTAAACATAGGTGTAAATCTTCATGACCTAGAATCAGGAAATGGTTTCTTAAATATGATATCAAAAGCACAAGCAACCAAAGGAATAAAACAGATTAAGTCAGACATCAACAAAATGAAAAGCTGTTGTGCTTCAAAGGATACTATCAAGAAAGTGAAAAGATAATCCACAGAATGGGAGAAAATATTTGCAAATCCTATATCTGATAAGGGACATGAATCCAGAATATATTAAAAACTTAATAATTTAAGAATGAAAAGATAATCCAATTTAAAAATGGGCAAAAGATTAGAATAAACATTCCTCCAGAGATTTATATAAATGACCAATAAGTATATGAAAAGATGCTCAAAATCATCAGTCATTAGGGAAATGTAAATTAAAGCCACAATGAGATACCACTAGCATTCCCACTAGGATGGCAATACTCAAACAGACAATAAGAATTAGAGAGGATGCAGAGAAAATATAGGAAAAGTAAAACTGTAGCCTCTTTGGAAAAGTCCAGCAGTTCCTATGTATCTACTCAGAGGAACTGAAAACACAGAAGCTTTATTCATAATAGCCAAAAGGTGAAAACATCCCTACTGTCCATCAACTGACAAGTTAATTAAAATGTGGTATACCCACACAATGGAATATTATTTGACCATAAAAAGCAATTAAGTACTCATACATGCTACAACATGGATGACCAAGTGAAAGATGCCTAGTACAAAAAAGCCACACTGTATGATTTCACTTATGTGATTAAGGAAATCCACAGCAACAGAAGGTAGATAGCGGTTGCCATGGGCTGGGGGAAGGGAAGAATGGTGACTGCCGGCTAAACTGAGGAAGACAAAACGCTCTGGAACTAGACAGTGATGATGGTTGTATAACTTTGTGCATATACTAAAAAACCATTTAATTTTTACCACTGTACACTTTAAAAGAGTGAATTTCATAGCTTTTGAGAATGTGAAATAGTCTCCGAATCATTTTAAACTGGTTCAGATGAGCCACTTAAGTTATCAGCAAACACTTGCTAAAAACCCACTCTGGGCAAAACACTTCATAAGGTACCAGAGGCAGATTCTGCCCTCAAAGCGTTTATAATTTGATTGATAATATAATGTGAAAGTGAAACAAAATAAACTGTAGTTTGATACACAATATGAAAATGTAACAAGTTAGTATATAACTTACATAAAGAACTCCTACAGAGAGGTATGTACTAGAAAAGGAAGAGATCACACGAATTGGCGCAAGAGCAAATAGAGAAAAAATAAGTTTGAAAAAACACAAACCAACCACCCTATGCTATCTCCCTCCATGACCCCCCAAAACCCCTAAGATCTTGATAGAAAGAAGGTAGGATTCGGATAGATGGACAAAAAAGAGATAAATGGTTTTGATTAAAAGGTGTGAAGCAGGAAAACGAGCTATCGAAATATAGTGACCATATTTGTGTGTACTGTATATATACTGCCACACATAGCAGTACAGAACAATACCTTTAGAAGCACAATTAACTTAAGAAAACAGATTAGTTAAGTTCCTTGTATAAGCTGAGTTATTATTTGGGATACTTCACCTGATTTGGGGCATAGAGACAAGTTGTGTTGTGAAGAAGTAGTAGTAGGGAAGTCCCTCAGTCGTGTCCAACTCTTTGAGACCCCATGGACTGTAGCCTACCACACTCCCCCATCCATGGGATTTTCCAGCCAGGAGTGCTGGAGTGGGTTGCCATTTCCTTCTCCAGAGGATCTTGCCCACCCAGGGATTGAACCCAGGTCTCCCGCATTGTAGGCAGACGCTTTACTGTCTGAGCCACCAGGGAAGTTGTGAAAAAGAACTTAGCATATTTCAATACCAGATGAAACTGAGTTGATTTGATAACTTTGTTTCAAATATCTTCCAGTAATTATATCACAAATTAGCAGATTTTGAAATGGCAACCCACTCCAGTACTCTTGCCTGGAAAACCCCATGGACAGAGGAGCCTGGTTGGCTACTGTCCATGGGGTCACAAAGAGTTGGACACGACTGAATGACTTCACTTCACTTCACTTGACAAGTATATTTTTCATCAAATCACACAATTCAAAAAGTAGCTGCCAACTAGTTAAAATAATAAATATTTGCTGAGGACTTACTATTAAGTGCACAGTAAATTCCAAGCATTTTACACATGACTTTTAAAGAGTGTGTATTCAATATATACAAAATAAAGCAATCTGACTTCTTCTGAGTAAACTTTTTAAACATAAGGCACCGCTAGGACCAGATCAGTCATTTTGTCATTTTTTTATTTTACTCTAGGTAGTGCTGCCAACTTGTATTTGTTTTTAACTTCAATTTTTCTCACCAATTCTTTCTGCTAAATTCATTTGTAGTATCTGCTATTCTTCTTTCCTCAATTCTACAGCCTCTGTAGTATTCAGAAACTCCATTCCATCCTTCTGTATTAACATACCTCTCCTTTCTACCACTAGTTTTAATTCTAACTCATTAATAACTCTGCCCACCATGGTTCCTTGATCCTTCATACCTCACAGCTGTTTTCACAGAACAGGAAAAAATAAAATACAGCTGGGGGGAGGGGAGGGAAGAGGCATATCTTAGGCAGCCATGTAAATCTGAGAGGGAGGCTGGAAAAAAAAGTCCTAGCATCAAATGCCTAGAATTCACTGCTGAGAGCATAGTAGTTATTAATTATTGCAGAAGACTTAAAAGCCTAAAGGACTAACTAATAGAGAAACTTATAAAACTTATCCTACATCTCCATAAAAGGGTTATATCAAAAGTTTGAAAAAGTTCCCTAGATGATTTTGACATGCCATCTCTCTAATTACAAAAAAAAAAAAAAGTACATTTACTTACATGTATTTAGATCCTAGGAAACCACTCATTTTTATTTTGAAGCTGACCTAGTCAATTATTTTGTTCATTAAGTTTGATTCTTGCACAATTATTCCTGTATATAATATTTTAAAAACAAGCCTTAAATATATCTGTAAATACAATCTTCTCATAAGCAAAGTAAACACAATTCTCACTAGAGATCTCCTAATATGTATGCATTTAGAATAAAACCAACTTAAAGAAGCGGTCTTCAGATTAAGCTGGATTGACAATACATCAGAAAGGCCCTAAGACAGCCTATACGAAAGAAAATTGTCATCTAAGAACATTCATTTTGTTTTTCTAAGTTTATAGTAATATAGTCAGTACACTGGAAAACAAAGCCCTAAGAAGAAATGGCATTATTATCTATTATCTTCTAGTAATTCAAACCAAGCGTGATTTTAAAAAAAAACAACAACTACTTCTAACCTTGATTTAAGACTGTTTGGAGAGATATTTTAGGTCAGCTTTGAAAGTCATTTTCAAATAGCCGTTTATAACAATTTGACCAAGTCACTAAATTGTTTAATATCCATTCATCCAAAATGTGGCAAGTGATACAGGGATAGATTGTATTCTTTTTAAGCAGCCAAAAGTTACTCAACTTATGTTGGCTTTAAAAGCTATATGCTAATTCTAATTTGTATATCTGTATCAGAACTATAATAATAAATTGAATAGTACCTTGGATATTCTCAGTTAATAAAGGAATTCTAAGATTTCAACACAGTTTTAACCTTAAATTTTATATATCCTTTAAAAAAATCTACATCGATTTAGAAATGTTGTCCTCATAAAAATAATTCTCTAACAGACCAACTAATAATTAAGCACCTTGCCAAAGAAAAGCTTAATGTCGTCTCAGCTCTGAGAACCTGAATGAAGTACTGGGACTCCCACATCTACCACACACCTGGATGTCCCACTGACAAGCCTAAAACCGTAGTATCATCTCCCTCCTCCTCCTTTCCACCATATCTCCATCTTTTAATTCTTATAACCTCCTCTTATATTCCTGATCTTAGTGAGTGGAAACTTCATACTTCAAGGTCCACAAATATGAAACTTGAGAATCAATCCTGAACTCTTTTCATTCTCCATTACTCAACTGACCTACATATAAATACCAAACTGTATGCAAGCTAATTTCTTAATATTTGCTGTGCATTTCCCCCTCCACATTCTCACAGTCCTAATTGAGAACTTCATCAATTCCTAGATGTCCTCCCTAGCCTTTTTCCTATCTCCTATCTAATCTCTGCACTGCTGCCAAAATTTTTTGCAAATACAAAATATATTTTGTTACTAAGTAATTTCCTGGTTTCCCAACATCTTTAAAATAAACAGAATTTTTAAAAGCATATACATTCATCCATAATCTAGACTCAGCCCCTATCTGCAGCTTCAAATCTTTTTGGAACATTTCTTTTCCAACCCTATGCTCTAATAATCTAACCATTTGCAGTTTCTACAATCAAACTGTTGCCCCAGACTCCCAAGTCTAATTAATGGCTTGCTAAACATGGTTTATATACCATCTCTAGTCTAAATTAGGTAACCCCCCTCAGTGCCCTTACTGTATCCTCTTTGTTAATCTTGATATTATAACAAATTCTTTATCTGTCTTTTATTAGACTGTTAAGATCCTTGAAGGCAAGAATGAAGTATTTTATTTCACCACTGGTAATGTAGAGACATTACTTTAAAAATAAAGTTCCGTCTAGTCAAGGCTATGGTTTTTCCAGTGTATGGATGTGAGAGCTGGACTATAAAGAAAGCTGAGTGCTGAAGAACTGATGTTTTTGAACTGTGGTGTTGGAGAAGACTCTTGAGAGTCCCTTGGACTGCAAGGAGATCCAACCAGTCCATTCTGAAGGAGATCAGCCTTGGGATTTCTTTGGAGGGAATGATGCTAAAGCTGAAACTCCAGTACTTTGGCCACCTCATGCGAACAGTCGACTCACTGGAAAAGACTCTGATGCTGGGAGGGATTGGGGGCAGGAGGAGAAGGGGACGACAGAGGATGAGATGGCTGGATGGCATCACTGACTCGATGATCGTGAGTCTGAGTGACCTCCGGGAGTTGGTGATGGACAGGGAGGCCTGGCGTGCTGCGATTCATCGGGTCACAAAGAGTCGGACACGACTGAGTGACTGAACTGAACTGAATGCCTTGTAGTTTGTGACAGAGGAAACACCTGATGTTTAATGAACAAGAGAATGAATATGAAATCCCAACCAAGGCCACATCACACTAGATACTTCATATCTCAAATATTCAGTCTACCCACACACCTGTGGGCTTCCCTCATAGCTCAGTTGGTAAAGAATCTGACTGCAATGCAGGAGACCCAGGTTCAATCCCTGGGTTCAGAAGATACCCTGGAGAAGGAAATGGCAACCCACTCCAATATTCCTGCCTAGAGAATCCCATGGACAGAGAAGCCTGGCAGGCTACAGTCAATGGGGTCACAAAAGTCGGACACAACTTGGCAACTAAACTAGCACCACCTCACACCTATATTCAATGGGGCAGAGACAGCCTCTTCAATAAGTGGTGCTGGGAAAACTGGACAGCTACACGTAAAAGAATGAAATTAGAACACAGCCTAACACCATACACAAAGATAAACTTAAAATGGGCTAAAGACCTAAATGTAAAACCAGAGACTATGTAACTCTTAGAGGAAAACAAAGGCAGAACACTCAGTGACATAAATCAAAGCAAGATCCTCTATGACCCACCTCCTAGAGTAATGGAAATAAAAACAGAAGTAAACAAATGGGACCTGAATAAACTTAAAAGCTTTTGTACAGAAAGGAAACTATGAGCAGGGTGAAAAGAAAACTCTCAGGATGGGAGAAAATCATAGCAAATGAAACAACTGACAAAGGATTAATTTCCAAAATATACGAGCAGCTCATACAGCTCAATACCAGAAAAACAAGCAAACCCAATCAAAAAGTGGGAAAAAGACCTAAATAGACATTTCTCCAAAGAAGACAAAAACACATGAAAAGATGCTGAATATCTCTCATTATTAGAGAAATGCAAATCAAAACTACAATGAGATATCACCTCACACCAGTCAGAATGGCCATCATCAAAAAGTCTACAAGCAATAAATACTGGAGAGGGTGTGCAGAAAAGGGAACACTCCTGCACTGTTGGTGGGAATGTAAACTGATACACCCACTACAGAAGACAGTATGGAAATTCCTTAAAA
Organism: Redunca redunca; assembly: GCA_006410935.1. Classification (NCBI taxonomy): domain Eukaryota; kingdom Metazoa; phylum Chordata; class Mammalia; order Artiodactyla; family Bovidae; genus Redunca; species Redunca redunca. The sequence goes on along the minus strand of SJYQ01001619.1, from coordinate 13,294 downwards.
AACTAAGAACAAAACCGCCAGATTACCTAGCAATCCCACTCCTAAGCATATACCCCGAAGAAACCAAAACTAAAAAAGACACAGGTACCCCAATGTTCACTGCAGCACTACTTACAATAGTTAGAACATGGAAGCAACCTTGATGTCCTACGACAGATGAATGGATAAAGTTGTCATGCATACACACAATGGAGTATTACTCAGCCATAAAAAGGAACACATTTGAGTTGGTTCTAATGAGGTGGATGAACCAAGAGCCTATTATACAGAGTGAAGTAAGTCAGAAAGAGAAAGATAAATATCATATAGTAATACATATATATGGAATCTAGAAAGATGGTACCAAAGAATTTATTTGCAGGGCAGCAATAGAGAGACAGAGAGAACAGATTTATGGACACTGGGAGAGGGGAGAAGAGGGTGAGATATATGAAGAGAATAACATGGAAACTTACATTACCATGTGTAAAATAGATAGCCAATGGGAATTTACTGTATGTCTCAGGAAACTCAAAACAGGGGCTCTGTATCAACCTAGAGGGGTGGGATGGGGAAGGAGATGGGAAGGAGGTTCAAAAGGGAGAGGATATACGTATACCTACAGCTGACTCATTTTGAGGTTTGACAGAAAACTACAAAATTCTGTAAACCAAATGTCTTTCAATTAAAAAATAAATTAAAAAAGAGAGAAGCAAAAGACAGAAGAAAAGGAAAGATATACCCATCTAAATCCAAAAAGAAAAAAATATATTAAGTCTAAGTAATAGGACCTACCAAAGAACTAATTTTTCTTTTTAGTAAACGGCAACCCACTCCAGTATTCTTGCCTAGGAAATCCAATGGACAGAGAAGCCTGAGCCTGGCAGGCTACAGTCTGCTGCTGCTGCTAAGTCGCTTCAGTCGTGTCCGACTCTTAGTGACACCTACCAGTGCAGCCTACCAGGCTCCTCCATCCATCCAAGAGTACTGGAGTGGGGTGCCATTGCCTTCTCCGGCAGGCTACAGTCTATGGAGTCACAAAGAGTTGGACACAACTGAAGCAACTGATTACCCCATCTAAAATCTACTTACAGCTTTTCTGCAGATTAAAAACTGATGATGTCTTAACTAAACTATATCTCTAGGACCTACTTACTCTCTTCTTTCATTTATCTAAATTTCTTTATTTCCCCTTTGCTTTATGTTTTTATTAGTCCATAAAAATCCTAAAACCTGAGAACTCCTTCAGTTTACATTTGAAGAAATGGGCTTAATGACTGGTCTAAATGTTACTTGGCTAGTAGCTAGTTTAGACTAGAGTCTATGCTAATTTCACTATACAAGACCTCCAAATGATAACAGTTTGAAAAATTCATAAATTTTACTATGAAATTCAAAAATATATTGAAAAGAAACCACACCCACAACAGTAGAGAAGAGGAGCATTTAAATAACCTAAGAATAATCTTAATAGCAAAGAGGAATCTATATAAAACAAACAAATTCACTGAATAAAGACATGGGTGAAAATAAAGATTAAGAAAGAGAAAACTATTTTTCAAAATACATCTAAAGAGCCATAAAAAGGTTCAAACCTTTTTGTCTAACTAGAACCAATGGGATTCTACCCTAAATGTATAAAGCTCCCAAAGGGGGAAAAATGTAGATATAAAGATGTTCCACTACCTCATATTTGTACAGAAAAGAGGTGATAGCAAGTAAAATGTCCAGAGTAGAATGACTGACAAAATTATGGTTCATCCACTGACAAAGTGTTGGTTAACTTTTCAAATATTTATGAACACTATGTAAAAAATTAGGAAAACCTTTATGATACAACCTTAAGAGAAAACAGGACTGAGTACATATATTAATACCATAAACACATATTCAACCAGAATTACATTCACATACATATTTTTATTAAATAAATAAAATTTCTTGGTTCCCAAGAAATCTGAGGGAATGGGGAGTTGCTGAAGTACGAAATTTTTGTAAAGAACATTAAAATTTTGGTGGCTATCCTCTAGTTGAAAACAGAATCACTAAAACCATATGACAGCAGAGGTAGCAACATGGCTCAACAGCGAGATAGCGTATTAGAGATTCAGATACTGAACTTCCTAGGATAGTTCAGTTGCTCAGTCATATCCGACTCTGCGACCCCATGAGTTGCAGCACGCCAGGCTCCCTGTCCATCACCAACTCCCAGAGTTCACCCAAACTCACGTCCATTGAGTCAGTGATGCCATCCAGCCATCTCATCCTCTGTAGTCCCCTTCTCCTCCTGCCCCCAATCCCTCCCAGCATCAGAGTCTTTTCCAGTGAGTCGACTCTTCACATGAGGTAGCCAAAGTACTGGAGTATCAGCTTTAGCATCATCCCTTCCAAAGCACCCAGGGCTGATCTCCTTCAGAATGGACTGGTTGGATCTCCTTGCAGTCCAGGGGACTCTCAAGAGTCTTCTCCAACATCACAGTTCAAAAGCATCAATTCTTCGGCACTCAGCTTGCTTCACAGTCCAACTCTCACATCCATACATGACTACTGGAAAAACCATAGCCCTGACTAGACGGACCTTTGTTGGCAAAGTAATGTCTCTGCTTTTCAATATGCTATCTAGGTTGGTCATAACTTTCCTTCCAAGGAGTAACCGTCTTTTAATTTCATGGCTGCAGTAACCATCTGCAGTGATTTTGGAGCCCACCCCCCCAAAAAAGTCTGACACTATTTCCACTGTTTCCCCATCTATTTCCCACACAGTGATGGGACCAGATGCCATGATCTTTGTTGTCTGAATGTTGAGCTTTAAGCCAACTTTTTCACTCTCCACTTTCACTTTGATCAAGAGGCTCTTCAGTTCTTCTTCACTTTCTGCCATAAGGGTGGTGTCATCTGCATATCTGAGGTTACTTATATTTCTCCCTGCAATCTTGATTTTAGCTTGTGCTTCTTCCAGCCCAGCGTTTCTTATGATGTCCTCTGCATATAAGTTAAATAAGCAGGGTGACAATATACAGCCTTGACGTACTCCTTTTCCTATTTGGAACCCGTCTGTTGTTCCATGTCCAGTTCTAACTGTTGCTTCCTGACCTGCATACAGGTTTCTCAAGAGGCAGGTCAGGTGGTCTGGTATTCCCATCTCTTTCAGAATTTTCCACAGTTTATTGTGATCCACACAGTCAAAGGCTTTGGCATAGTCAAGAAAGCAGAAATAGATGTTTTCCTGGAACTCTCTTGCTTTTTCCATGATCCAGCAGATGTTGGCAATTTGATCTGTGGTTCCTCTGCCTTTTCTAAAATCAGCTTGAACATCTGGAAGTTCAGGGTTCACGTGTCGCTGAAGCCTGGCTTGGAGAATTTTGAGCATTACTTTACTAGCATGTGAGATGAATGCAATTGTGCAGTAGTTTGAGCATTCTCTGGCATTGCCTTTCTTTGGGATTGGAATGAAAACTGACCTTTTCCAGTCCTGTGGCTACTGCTGAGTTTTCCAAATTTGCTGGCATATTAAGTGCAGCACTTTCACAGCATCATCTTTCAGGATTTGAAATAGCTCAACTGGAATTCCAGTCACAAGCATGTTGTAATTTATAAGTTATTTTAAATTCTAGTGCTTAGGCCCCCTTACCTCGATAGTGAGGACATACAATGGCACTTTGAAATAAGCTAAAAACCATGAATAATTGGAAATGACTGAAGACCTGTAATACCTCTCTCCCTATTTCACCAACACCTCCCAAGTCCTAATATGCATATCTGGATTATGCAGGTCATTTTAGCCCTGAGCCTATTAAATTCTCCCTTACCACTGAGAATCAAGTCTAAACTAATACTTGAAATCAAAAGCAAAACTGTTGTAGGAACAAAATAGAAAGAACTCAAAAACACTTTTGTACATAGATCTTCCTCTTTTCCAGCCAAACAAACCTAACTGTCCAACTGCAAGTAGTTAAATCACACAATTCTTTGCTTTAAAGGCTGTCCTATCTAGTGTTCTCTTCCTTCTATCTAATTTAATATTTAGCAAGCTCCATCTATCATCTGTCACTCCAATCAATCCTTTATCTCAAAACTGTAACATAATTCCAATTCATGTATTCAACTGTTTGCTGAATGCTTACTATGTGCAAGCCACCCAAACTCAATACCCAGGCAAGGTTCTAGATCAGTCTTTGTAAACAGCCTTTGTATTGATCCTATTTTCTCAAGAACATGGCAATTAGCACTAGAGCAAAATATAGCACCTATTATTTCTTTAGTTAGAAATTCTAGACACAGTGAAGAAACTGTTTACTTCATTTTTCAAGATAGCATCACATTTTAAGATACCCTTCACAAGAGATACTCAGGGTTATTTAAATCAGTAACTAAGCAGACCCTCCTTCTGTTCCAGCTGGGGAATAAGGAGATAACTTTATTCTAAGAACAAACATTGTAAGCTTATACAAAACCATAAGCAACAACTTCCAAACTAACAGACAAATAATACAGCTACAATATATGACTCTTGCCATTAAAAATGTTTGCATGCCTAGCAACTGAATGGTACCATATCCCACTGCTTTTACTCCTTTAGTTTTGTTATCTGCAATAAAAGTGAAAATGCTATTCAAGTAAACTTGTTTTCACAGTAATAGGAAAGTCAATTAAAAAGCCTTCCTTTGCTCCTACATTCTCATTTTCTGTTTAATTCAGACTCTGCTCCTGAACACATAAACACACAATAGTTAAATGAATGTACAAATCTATGAAATATAGTGCTCTAAGAGTAAGAAAAAACTGTTCTACTTGATACACTGGGCTCTAAAGAGGTCCTGGATTTTAAATATGGGAATGGGTACAGAGAAGACATTCACATTTAAGCTACAAAACATAAATGTTACTGAAAATGATACCTTAATTTTAAAAATATCAGAGCCCAAACATATGAACAAAAAGTATCCTAACACTAAATATATATTTTGCAATTACCTCTGAATCTTTCTTAAAATGCTATGTTATTTCACCCAACTAGCTGTATGCACATGCCCACTTTCAGAATCAAATAGTAAAGGAGGGATGGATTCAAGTGATATTCAGATATACCATGTCAGAACATGGTAAACAACTCATTTGGAGATACACTAAAGAAGAAGGATCAAGTATTATCACCAAGTTTCCAGTTTAGGCAACTTGAGTTAATGATGGGAACATTAACCTACTTCACATAGTTCTAAGAATAGTTTTTCTTTTTGAGTGGGAGGGGGTAAGGGAAGGGAAGAACTGACAAATGAGTTCAGATTTCTATACTACTTCTGAATTTATAGTAGGTACGGGACATCAGGAGGTGCCTAGTAAGACAGCTGGATCTGTCTCAGAAGAGAATTCTACAGATAGATTTGTGAGTTATCAGCATGTAAAAAAGTTAAATAAATAGATTAAATCAATAGGAAGAGAGAACAGAATGAAGGCTGAAGAACCACCCTGGGGACACCAATATTTAAGGAGTGGGGAGAGACGGAAGAGTTAGCAAAAAGATCTGCAAACGGGAGAATGATATCCCTGAACCCAAGAGAGAACGCTGTTTCAAAAAGTGAGGGGTGAGGGGGAATAAAACAGGTGGTCAAATAAAATGACCCTTCTTTTCTCATTATCTGCTCCAACTTCCAGTAAATAGCACTACTTTAAGCATTAGAAGAGAAGCAATGACTAGTTCTTCACTATAACCTATGCTCTATTTTTAGTTTAAACAACAAACCTGGAACCAACAAAATGTAAACTCACCACTGTTTCAGTTGCTATGTGCTGTTATCTTCAAAATACATGAAGTTACCTATTTTAATTATGATGAAAAAGAGGCCAATATCTATTTTACCTACTTGGTAGAGCATCTAACCTAACAGAATTAACTAGTATAAATAAATGCCACTCAACAGTAATGTAAATCACAACGTTTCTGGTGTTGAGGGGTGAAAATGTGAAAGTGTTAGTCATTCAGTTGTGTCCGTGACCCCATGAACTGTAGCCCACCAGGTTCCTGTGTCCATGGAATTTTCCAGGCAAGAATACTGGAGTAGGTAGCCATCTGCTTCCTTGGGGGAATCTTCCTGACCCACGGATTGAACCTAGGTCTCCTGCACTGCAGGCAGATTCTATACCAACTGAGGGGTAAATATGGGAAGGTAAGATTGTGTCCCATAACAAAGCAGCTGCAAGATCTGAGACAAATATCTAAAACTGTTTGAAGTATTTTTCAACAAGGTAGTACCAAAGTTGTAGAGTACGTTAAATTCAATTTCAAAACTGAGTTACCAACAAACTATTAATACATGCGACAACATGGATGGAAAACTTTATGGTAAGAGAAAGAAACCAGACACAGAAGCCTACATATGTATGATTCCGCTTATGTGATAGTCTAGAGAACATATAACTATAGGAACAGGAATTTAGATCTGGCTGCCAGGAATTAGAGTAGAGGTGAGATATTGATCACAAAAAAGAAATAAGGGAACTGCTGCTGCTGCTGCTACTGCTAAGTCGCTTCAGTCGTGTCCAACTCTGTGCGACCCCATAGACAGGCTCCCCTGTTCCTGGCAACTGCTAGAGGTGATGAAAATATGTCTCTACTAAAGGTAGTAGTTGCAAGATAATGTTTCTCAAAACTCAAACTGTATAGCAGCAATAGTGAATTTTATTTGTGTAAATTATACCTGAATAAGCCTAATTGAGACAGAGGATGAGATGGTTAGATAGCATCACCAACTCAATGGACATGAATTTGAGCAAATTCCAGGAGGGCAGAGGTCGCAAAGAGTCAGACACAACTTGGCAACTGAACAACAAGTCTTACTTAAAAAAAATTCAGTCACCATATCACTATTTCATTTAAATAACATTTTTAATGCTCTGTTCTAATTACAGTTGACTTATCCAAATTATTATTAGATATAATATTTAAATTAGCAAAGAAAATAAAAACTACAATAAACCAATCTTAAGCTTGAAACAAGGTATTTAGATACTTCCCCTCTTACAATAAATTGCATTTATCTTACTTGCAATTCTGCTACCCAGGGGAGCAAAACAAAAGCCCTTTCCTATGTTTTACAATCCTAACAGCCAAAAAAAGAACTTTCAGGTTTTCCTTTATATATGTTTCATATGGATTGATTGGAATGTATATAAACACTATCATACAGTTTAATTCTAATTAATCGGTTCAACAAAAATGTAATTAATACCTACAACACAGGACAAGCACTGTGATGGTGTTACAGACATAAAGATGGAAATAATAGTCTCCTTGCTTGCATAGAGCTGATGGTTTAGTATGACTGAAGACAGGAACAAATTATTTTATCAAGAGATATAAGTAATAAACTGACAAATGTTATCAAACTAAATGACCAATGAAAATGTCACAGAAAAGTTTGCTTTCTCCTTAAAAAAAAAATTTCTGGTCACTGAGCTAATGTTTTGAGAAGTACCATATCTCTAGAATGAAGTAAGAATGCTAACACAAATATACATTTTCCAGTTAGTATCAAAATGCTTTTTCACCAGCAATATTCTGAACTTACAAAGATCTCAGAATCCGAGGCCTTTTAAACTGCTCTAGGTTTCATAAACATTAATAATACCAACTATATTCACCAAGCCATGTAAAAATTTGCTTAGGAGGAGACACAGATTAAATAGACACTGACAGAAAGAGGAAGAGATACACAGAAGAGGGAAAGAGAATATTAATAGAGTTAAATAAAAAGCATATGTCATATGTGTCTTACAAGGTAACCTGAAGTAACTTGAAATAGGTTATGGCATAAATGTTGGATTTTTAATACTTTTTTCAAAGGGAAAAAATGGTAAAAGTAGCATTTAGGCCATTACATTTCAACTTTCCACCTTAACAATTTTCTAAGACATAGGCAGAACCGTAGAAAAAAGCATCATGTATGTGAATCATTTTTTTTTTAAGAATAGTATTTTTTTTTAATGGGAGTTAGGCCCATTATTACCTAGGTAAAATTTCAATTTGATCATTACCAAAGAAAAACTAAATTACATATAGACTACACTCAGATCATCAATTTCTTTAGACAGAAATTGGCAACCCATAATCCTATCACACAAAGAAAACGAAAAGTAGATTTTAAACTCCTGAAAGGGTTAAAATAGATAAGCAACAAGGTATATGAGATAGCACAGGGAATTATACCCAGGAATTATATCTTATAACAACCCACAATGGAATATAATCTGCAAAAATACTGAAAATCAATATGCTATTTACATAAAGTTAACATAATATTGTAAATCAACTACACTTCAATTAAAAAAATAAAATATAACAAATATAGGGGAAAACTAAGCAAAACAAAAAACAAAAGAAAAAAAGAAAATCTTGAAAGAGTTGCCAAATAGCAGTGTTGAGAAAACTCAGTGATGTATTTCTTTACTAGGATTAATTTCAAGAACATGTTAGTTAATTAAAAAATTAAATACATCGTTATAAAATTGGTATTTTTAGAGTAAACTCTAGTTTGAGTTTTAATAATTCCATTAGTGTTTCAAGCACTGCTAGATTTTGAAGTATCTAGAACCAATGACTATTTAAAAAAACAGTACTCATAAAGTACATATGCATTTCAGTGGCACAAGACTAAATAACTGAGAAGTACAGATGACCCAAATAAGCTCATTCTAACAAAAAGGAATCCAGTTATTTCAAAATTATGTCAATGCTTCCAAATTTCTCAGGAGAGGTAAAAGTATACCAAAGTACTTTAACAAATAAATTAATGTTACTAATTCCATGTTTTTGCATCCTGAAAAAAGTTTTTCCTTTCTGCCAAAAGGTAAATACATACAAAAATATTTTTAAGAGTTTGATATATTATGTTAAATGACATGCTATGCATATGTAAGATGGCAAAAAAAAAAAACCTACATCAATTATGTTGAAAATTTAATGTATTCTTGAGAACACTTTTTAATGCTTAACATTTTGATAAGAAATAATTCAAGAATCACAACAATATTGTGAAAATAAATATTGTGGCTTTTCCACAAAAAATAAATGTGGGTTTTCCACATTTTCAAACATTATAGCATGCATTATATTTAAACATCAATATTCTATTTGAATACATTTTTATACATGGAAAAGTCTTGCATATTTTATATGGTATGTTTCAAAAATGGTATCAAGTAATGAATCAGCTATAACTGACCAAAAAATTTTAGAACTCCTCTTTTCTAATTATCTTCAGGATCTCTTTATAAACTACACAAGAAAAACAAGTTTCACTACTTTATAACCAAGCCTACCTATTTTATCAAGAAATAACAGACAAAAAGAAGTATTATAAATCTTGAAAAGGCAGCATGGTAGAATGGAATGAATAGATGTTTTAGAATCAAGACACATCTGAGGGGGATCCTATCTTTAATACCTGTTAGATTTGCCACCATGGACAAATTATTAAACATGATGAGCTTCAACTTCCTTGTTTGTAAAATGAGAACATTATCACTAACCTCATTGGATGGTTGGGAGGTTCAAATCATGATAAACAGCGTAGTGGTGAAGGCTAATGGGTGACGCATCAACTTTAGAGTCCTTTCTCCACTTTCTGCCACTTGTTAGCTGTGTGAGCTTAGTCACTTAATCATTCTGTACCTCAGTTTCCTCAAATATCTTAGGGTAATAAATACAACCAAACTCATACTGTACCTTAAAGAATTGAGAAAACCCATATCAAGTGCCTGGCACAGTCTTTGGCACATGGGAATCACTCAGTAAATACTACATGTGACAAATGTAAGGCACTGACACAGCGCCTGAAACAAAAAAGATCTTAAATCTTAGTTTTCTTAAATGAAGTTCTAAATTACCTTTTTTTACTATCTGTAAAACTCAAATTCACCCCTGAAGATAAATATTTGCCATTAAAGATGAGAAAAAGACTACTTCAAAGTCTATGAAGGTATTTACTAAAGGAATCCTCCTAAAACTGTATGTAATGACAACAGCTCTGGAGTGAGTGCACAACTTTCCAAGTTGAGAGCTTCAGAAGGATCCACATTCTTTGGCTACACAAATACTGGAATTTTTTAAAAGTACGAGTCATACTTATTTATAGATTCATATACTGTGATACAATTGATCATATATATTTCTATGAATAAATGTACTCTACAGCTCAATTTTCTAAAAAGATGCTTTGACAATTTCAATTCAATATAAAAAACTTAAAAGTAAAAACTTCAGACTTATTAACAAACTCAAAATGAAAATATAAGGCAGTAAAGATTTGTTGATTTCAAAATTATTGAAATTACTATTAATGTATATAGCATATACAGTCTGAATTTTATTTTAGTTCTTTGCCTACAGTACATAATTTCCTTGACTACATGACTTTAAAGTATTGAATTAACTGAGGAACTAAAGGATAATATTAAGAATTCACTAAAACTAGAAATATGGAATCCTAAATCCTTAAAAAACAATATAAATCAGGCCAATTAGAGTAATTATAAGACAACAGACAATTTTCTGACATTTCTCGTCTCAGTTTTTTCATCTGTAAATGGTGGGTGATAACTGTTTCTATTTCATGAGCTTGTTAGAAGAATTAGAGTGGGGTCACCCATATGTAACACAATTCCTGGCAAATAATAAGCCCTCAAAATCTTATCCAGTGGGCAATTCTGTATCAACAAATGATCTCTCCTAGTAAATCACTTTGGGAATAGAAAGGAACCTGCCTTAAAATATAATGCAATCTGACAAAACTCAATTCATTAAAATTGACTCCAGATTTGATGCTTAAAATTGCTTTTAAATCAACTAGAAATGCTAATATTCCACTCTAGTCATTAAAAAACTGAATAAAAATAGAACTTTAAGGAGTCATTATTCACTACAAATATAGTCAATTCACTTACACTCCTGAAGAGAGACATGTAAATAAACTCAACCACTCAAACAGCCAACATATATACACAAAGGGAAGATATCTAACAGAAAAGTACTATTTTCATACCAGGAAAATACAACCAAAAGACAGGTATCATATCTCTCTATGGAGATGAGAAAAGCACCTTGGACTCAGATAATCGGGAAAAAAAAAAATCACAGATGGTATCAGTGTCAGCACTGAGCAATACCTAGCTTCATGACCAAAGCTCACACGTTACTTAAAGCAACATAATCTAATAAGAAACTATTAAGAGTCAGAGAATACCCTAATCTCCCACTGAGTCACTAAGTGAATCTACACAAATCACGTGGCCTCTGAGTTTTTTCATCAAAAAGTTGAAATCACACTGGTCATTCATCTTGCAAGGGAATGAGAATATTTATGAATGAACTCAGGTCACCTTGAAAAAGAACCAATTTAAAAATACAAAGAATAATTACTGAAAACTGCTAAAAATAGAAAAAGAACTTCCTTCGAAAAGTGTATTTTAAAATGATTTTTAAAAGCTATATGAGACCATACATTACCACCAAAGCCAACTTAGTATCTCAGGATAGTAAAATAAACATGTCAACTAACCACTTAGTTACTAGCTCCTGGTCAGTAATTTCCCATTCATTTTATAGCAAATAAACGTGATAAACAGAACTGAAGTTACACATGTATGAAAAGAATTTTTATTTAGCTCAGTCTTCTCAATTACTTTATATAAAACTGAAATCTTACATCATCTTAAAAATTTCAGAATTACTTACAAAGTATGCTTTTCCTAATAAGCAACGGAGTGGGGAAATTTAAATGAAAATGTGTAAAACTAAAACTCTTTAGTTTTTATCTACTTTTTATTATTAATGTTTACATCTTATTTTGGGAGAGTACAAATATTACCATAGAGCTTACCAAAATATAACACAGATGTGTTCAAATGTTTAGACAGCAGTTTGATGGTGAACTGGTCACCAAAAAATTAAATATGAAATTAGTTAAGGAAGTCTTAGAAAATACATGTTTAAGTTGGGTAGCCTGGCTCCAAAGAAAGCAAGCTTCACATCTGAATTGGTACAGCTTTGCTCATATTATTTTTGAGATTCAAAAATGATTATTATGCAGAAAACCAAAACTAAGTTTACATACCATCCCCAAAGAGAAATTGAAATTTCTTCAAATACAAGTCTCTTCTTCTTAAAGGTGGACAGTATTATAATGATCCCTAGCACAGGTTCAAAAAGCTTTCGAACAACTACAGTAAACAAATTTGTTGAATGGCTTTCAAAAGGAAACATCCAATATACTCATCTCAAAACACTAGAAGTAATTATTTACTATTCAACTTTAATTTACTAGACTTTCATGATATACTTCAAAACTATTTTCTTTTCAAGTAATTATTGTAAGTTACTAGTAACTTTGCATACTCAAAAGAAACAATAAACCATACTGCTGAAATTTCCTCTAGGTATACCATAAAGTATTTACCCAAATAATATAACTAGCACTGTAAGATCTGTGGAATACTTAGAGCTGTTCCCTTCCGCTGAATTTAAAAAAAAAGAAAAAGAAATACAAGATTAGCCCTGGTGAGTATTCCAACCAATACAGGGGAGTACAGCAGACTATTCATAATCTCTAGGGAAACAAATTATTCTTTCCAACTAAGTTATCAAGGATGTAAAGTTCAAGTTTAGGTTTTACTAAAGTTTCGCAATATCTTCTCCTTTAAATATAACCTATTTAACTGGTTTGGACCAAAGAAAATATTTTCAACCTACTTAAAAGAAGTATTTATGCTATCTGAATGAAAGGTATCATACAACCTGTATTACTTACAGATTACCAAATATGGAAAATAAGGTCTAATAAGAACTAATTCACTATAATGCCAAAGTCACAACAAAAAAATCAATCACACAGACATATGATTCAAACATGTGTAAGAAAGCTCTCTTTATAACTATAAAACGTCAAAGATAAGTTTTTCCTGTTGATGAAAACTACGCAAGCAGAACTCCACTTTCCATTACCTTTAATTTAAGGATGTTCATCCCTTGACATACATCTCAGTAGTTTATTTAAATAAAGTTGTAAGGACAATCACAGGTTCTTATCAGGGCCTTTTTCAACATTAATATTGAAGCCCTTACCCCGCCCCCTCACCCTCAAATCCTCCGCTTAAGAAATGAACTGTTCCTACCTTCCGTATTCTCCCCTCCGCCCCCCCCCAATCCTTCCCCAGTCCCCATTCGCGTGCCCCCCACCCAGTGTAGGCCTGAGGCCCTGTAGCAAACAGTGTCTAACAGGAGCAGGCAGCACAAAGACAGGAATGGGAGATTAGTGGGAGGGAG
>SJYQ01001618.1:174281-184710 GCA_006410935.1 Redunca redunca | reverse complement strand
AATTGAAAAATGGAATGAAATAAATGAATTAAAAGGGTTGGCCAAGATAACGTATGTGAACTTAGCCTTTATTTATTGACAAAAGTAAAAAACTGGAACAAAATAAGGGAGAATGCATGAGTAATTTGATGATGTGCTTTATCACTTCAAGAATAAGAGAAAGCTAGAAGCTATAAGTGAAAATATCAAAATACTTATGTNAGGAGATATAATATCAAAGGAAAAATAAAAAGGAGAAAATGTTGAACATTCTGTCACATATAAAAGCCTAAAACCTCTAGTAAAGGATAGATGATTGCCTTGATAAGAAATATAAATGGTCTGTACATATATGAGGAGATCTCAAATTTAAAGGACATACTATTATTGACACACCAGATTGATATAAGAGGCTGATACATATACATATATCTGTGTATATATATCCAGTGTTGCTAAATGTTTCCAGAAACTGGACACTTTACAAATTTTTGTTTAATATTTTTTTACTATAATTGGGAAAATTATAGTTGGAAAATCTATGTGAGGCAACTGGAAGTTTCTNTGCTAAATGTTTCCAGAAACTGGACACTTTACAAATTTTTGTTTAATATTTTTTTACTATAATTGGGAAAATTATAGTTGGAAAATGTATGTGAGGCAACTGGAAGTTTCTGTAAATATTTTTAAATGACTTTGATCTTAAAATATTATCCTGCATATTTACCAGGTAGAAATTTACATATTTATAATGAGCTATCGTGGCTCAGACGGTAAAGCGTCTGCATACGATGCAGAAGACCCGGATTTGATCCCTGGGTCGGGAACGTCCTCTGGAGGAGGAAATGGCAATCCACTCCAGTACTTTTACCTGGAAAATCCCATGGATGGAGGAGCGTGGTAGGCTGCAGTCCATGGGGTCGCAAAGAGTCGGACACAACTGAGCGACTTCACTTGTACTCATATTTAACACATCCTATGCTAACATAGAGGACAGCTTCCCTGGTGGCTCAGAGGGTAAAGCGTCTGCCCGCAATGCGGGAGACGGGTTCGATCCCTAGGTCGGGAAGATCCCCTGAAAAAGGAAATGGCACCCTACTCCAGTACTCTTGCCTGGAAAATCCCATAGACTGAGAAGCCTGGTAGGCTACAGCGCATGGGGTCGCAAAGAGTCGGACACGACTGAGTGACTTCACTTCACTTCATGCTTAAATATCAAATATCTAGAAACAGCTAAATACATAACATACTAAATGTGGCAATATATAAAATAAACTGAGGCAATTTTCTTTTAAATTGGGGTAAAATTACGGTGTCTATTAAGAGAAAACAGTAACATGTTACACCTTGCTGCCATTCAGATAGGTGAAAAGATTGTTGCAGAATAATCTGAAGGGCAGTGCTTAGGAAGGGTACTGCTGCTGCTGCTAAGTCACTTCAGTCGTGTCCGACTCTGTGTGACCCCATAGACAGTGGCCCACCAGGCTCCCCCGTCCCTGGGATTCTCCAGGCAAGAACACTGGAGTGGGTTGCCATTTCCTTCTCCAATGCATGAAAGTGAAAATTGAAAGTGAAGTCGCTCAGTCGTATCCAACTCTTTGCAACCCCATGGACTGCAGCCCACCAGGCTCCTCCGTCCATAGGATTTTCCAGGCAAGAGTACTGGGGTGGGGTGCCACTGCCTCTTCCAAAGAAGGGTACTAGGAGTCTGTAATTGCAAGAGACAAAAATAACCTTGATGAGTTACTCCAACCACAGACCTATTCAAAGTATTATTCCAGCTCAAAGAAATGAAAAAGAGTTGTGAATTCAAGCTCACAAAATGCAAAGACTCCTGGTAACAGTTACTGTGGGTCCATCATGAATCTTGTTTTTTTATCTGGTTTCTGCTTCTCTCCAAGTATTGTGGTCATTGTCTCAAAATTCCACCATGCCCACCAAAAACCCCAGGCTTGTTTACTTTACTTTGAAATTAAAGAGGATAACACTACTCTCTACCACATCTAGTTCAAACTTTTGGGAAAAAAAACAAACAAACAAAACAAAACTAACAAAAAAGAAAAACTGTTTGACCAAGTTACTTCTGATCAGTGTAATCAAAGAATTATAGTGCAATGATTGATCTCTCTTGGTCTACCTAATCTCAGTGGTCAAGGAGACATAACAAAAATGTAAAAGATTCTGACAGTGTGGCTAAAGTAAAGAATATTCTGTTTTTATAATAAGTAGAAAGTGAAGTCTCTCAGTTGTGTCCAACTCTGCGACCCCATGGGCTGTAGCCCACCAGGCTGCTCTGTCCATGGAATTCTCCAGGCAAGAATATTGGCATGGGTAGCCATTTCCTTTTCCAGGGGATCTTCCCAAGACAGGGATCAAACCCAGATCTTCCGCACTGCAGGCAGATTCTTTACTGTCTGATCCAGTAGTGAGATACTTAAAAGATAATCCAGGTTAGTCACTATTTAGCAAGGGAAATGGAGAAGGCAATGGCACCCCACTCCAGTACTCTTGCCTGGCAAATCCCATGGACGGAGGAGCCTGGTAGGCTGCAGTCCATGGGGTTGCTAAGAGTTGGATACGACTGAGCGACTTCACTTTCAATTTTCACTTTCATGCATTGGAGAAGGAAATGGCAACCCACTCCAGTGTTCTTGCCTGGAGAATCCCAGGGACGGGGGATAGATAAATAAACAGGTAAAATGAGAGAGGAGAGAAAAAGAAGAAAGAATAGCTTCTTAGAAAATGAGCTTAACCACAAATCATTTGAACCTAATTTAAGACTTCAGACAATATAAATGGTTTTTAAGTGTATAGAACTCTGTGACTAAAATAAGGAGATTTTATTTTATTTTTAATGCCCTTAAGCACATTCTATTGGATTTCTTTTCTCCAAGTCTGGAAGATATGTAAGACAGATTTTAAAGTTTTTCTGATCATTTTGTCTTTTGGAATAATATTTCAGGTATTTAAAAGCCAAATACAAGCAAACCCCAAATCAGTCTCTCATTCCATACAGAATTATTCTTTCTCTGCCCTAATCTCCCATTTTCATCCCTGCTTCTACCATCACAGCCTTAATTTATGGCATGTAAATTTCTTATTCTCCTTGATATACTTTCCTTTTAGTTTCTAAGCAGGGGAAAGAATTAAAGGACAAGGAGAAATATCTTTTTATTTACCGTGATTTGCTTTTTGGATTTGTTGGGTTTTGTTTGTGTGTTTTTGGCTCCCACATTCACTGTTGTGATATAACTGTCATCTCTGGCTCTTCATCTCCTGAGGCATTTTGTTGAGTTTTCGGAAGATAATCCTGCCAACATGAAGAAAGTCCCTGTGTTCCTCTCTCAGTAACTCTCATCACAAGCTGCTTTGGTCCAAGGAGGACTCCAGTAAAAAATTTCATATATCAGTTCATATCCATCCATAGTGAGATGCTTACTCTCAGTTATATATCCAAACTCTGCATGCTATATTGTTTTCTTTGTTGTAAGCATCCTTCTCTTGGATTTTTGGGGAGGAAAAAAAAAACAAACTGCAGTTCTTGTTTTCACACTTACTTCCCCTACAATTACTCTGAATGGTGTTGATTTCAGCATAATTTTAGTCTCCCCATCATAAATGTTGGCTGAAGGTTGTTGATGAGGTTTTATAGTTGTTACTAACTTAGATCTGCATGTACTTTTCCAGATTCATTCTTTAGACTCTTTGGACTTTTTCTCATTAGTATCTTCAACGTTGACTCCTGTTTACAACTCCCAAGGAAAATAAGTATTCTATTTTTTGTTTAAAAGTCTATGTAGCAGCTTGAATTAGAAGAATAGAAGAGGGGGATTTCATGTTTTTGTTGAAAATTTTTTAAAAAGTTGAAAAACTGTTTACTTAAAAATGTCTAAAATAATCTTTTAAAAATTTCCATAATGAAAATGCATTATCAAACAGAAAAAAATGCAGGGTGCATGTTTTGAAATCATTATATCTTAAATAACTATTTGTTGTCTAGGGTATCACAGAGAAATTGACAAAGAGAATTTTTTAAAGTTTCCTTTGTGCTCTGAATGGTATCTATAGCCCATCGGCATGCTTTTGTGGAGAACATAGATAAGGAACTGACAATACATTTCAACAAGGTTAATTTTGAATTGAGGGTTCCAAAGAAAGTGCATATTTAAGCTATGTAATTCTGTTTATTTCTGAGAAAACTCAAATTATATCTTTCTTGTGAAAGTAATTAATTTCTGAATAAAAAGATAAAAGAAGTAATTAAAGTTTAAACAAGTCCTTAAATACCCCAAGCAAACCATCTAAACATAGCTTTTGTTTAATGAAATAAAGATATAATAATTGCTGATTTATTCCCTTGCCAAAATGATAATTATATCTGATGCTGGTATTGATAGATTTAAGAATTAACAGCCTGTAGTTAGTTATTCAGTAATGGTGTTTCTACACCTCAGCTGATTCTGTTTCTGAAGATAACCTTAAATCTCATTTGTCTAATCAAATAAATCATTTTCTTTGATATGTAAAAAGTATAGAGATGTTCCTATAGAAGGCATTCTTTGTATAATTTAGAAAATCTAAAATCTCCAAGGCGGGTGGAATTCATATTTGCACTAGAGGTCTTGCTAATTGGAGACTATTTTTAATTGCTATCGGACAGGTTTCAGTCTTAGAAGCTCACCTGTTATGTTTTTTATTTTTTTTCCTTGTCCTACTGAACAATTCTGGATAGAGAGTAAACATGAAATAACTCTCTNAAAAAAAAGTTTCAGGTTTTCTAAAGCCATACAAGTGTGTGTTAATAATGTATCAAATTTTGATTACTGATTTATGTATTCAGACATTAGCAGCAATACAGTTTTTATCTGAAATGATTAATAAAGGAGATTCCATATAAACTTCTTCCACTTTTCACTCTCATATCTTGTTATTATGGAAAAATAAAATAAAAGGTAATTTGCCCTGTATCTGTCTTTATGCATGAGTGTGTGTGTGTACATATAGTCATTGTGCAATAATAATTGTTTCACAGTGTTATATATAAAACCAAAAATCATGAGAGTAGCATTTATTAAGAACACATGATGGCTTATTTTGGTCATCATGACTTTTCTGCTTTCTGCTAGTAATTAGATAAGTGCTGTCACATGGCGAGAAACATTAAACAAATGGTTTGGGGTAAGGTTACATACATTTGTGCAGTAACCTTCTGTCTAAGTGAATAGTTAATTGGACACCTATGTGAAACCCTATTGAAAAGTGGCAGTTCCATTAAGCCCTCAGTCAATAAAAACAACATGAGCCTAATTTGTTTTTATTACTACACAAAAGAAAATTATAGAAACATTTAAAATCTGCGGGAATTCATTGTAGGATATAAATATGCTTACTTGTCTCTCCTTTTTGTTTCTTGGCTGTAGTCTATGCTCTTCAGAGAGCCTTGTTAATATTCAGGATTGGTATTTTTGCAAGGTGAGAGTTAAAACAAAATATTTGGAAAGCTGAATTCCCAATCTAGTGACTGCTGGGACCAAAGAAACTCTTCTTTCCATAATTTCAGTCATAAATCTTTCACTCCTTGAATATAGCTCTGAACACAGGACCCAGCAGAAGAACCAGGGCAGAAGGAATTCAAGAACTCATTCTCCGATGCCCTTTCTCTCCTAATCCCTGCCTATTCTATTTCCATATTTGGAATCTTTGAAAAATGGAGCTAAATTGAAGGTTACTTAGAGTGCAGGAATAAAAATAGGATGCTGTTTTTTAATCCAATTTAGACATTCTATGAAGTGAAGTGAAGTCGCTCAGTCGTGTCCGACTCTTTGCGACCCCATGAACTGTAGCCTACTATGCTCCTCCGTCCATGGGATTTTCCAGGCAAGAGTACTGGAGTGGGTTGCCATTTCCTTCTCTAGCAATAAGCAAATAATTTGATCATTTTAAGAGAAGACATGTTATGCAGAAGACTGTAGCCTATGAGTCCAAACACAAGGATTCAAACTTGCCACCAAAGAACTGGCTTTTTCATTTGAAAAAATGGGGATGATATTAAATAATATCTGCTTCATACAGTTTTCCTGAAGATTAAATGAATCCATCTATGTAAAGTGCTTAAAAGAGTACCTGGGCATTATAAGCTCTATTTAGTAGTTTGCTACTTATTATTACCCAAGTTGATTAGATAAACTCTCAGATTAGAAGTTAAATCCTTTATCAGTATACACAAATGTTTTTCCTGATATGAGCACCTTAGTCATGCTAAGATAAAGAACTGTAAAATTAGCTATTTAGATCAACAGTATTCCTTTCAATAGAAAGGTTTTAAAATTATTTTAACTTATCAAGCTACTCCAAATAAATAAGGATTTTTTTTTTGTTTGGAGATACTAATATATGAGTACTCTAAAATTCACATATAAAAATAGAAAAATATCCAAGAATGCTTAACAACCCTATCATGTCTTCTTGTAAATAAAGTTAACAAATACTGAGTGTATATATGAAAACTGAATAGAAATTGTGGGGGATTAAAAGTACCACACAGGGTCCTTGTCTTCAGAGACTTCACAAAAGGATGGATGGAAAGACAAATAAGCAAAATAATGCAAATCTAGTTTAGAAAAGTGAAAAATGTTTTACTACTGGTTTTTATGGGGCTTCCCTGGCGGCTCAGCAGTAAACAATCCACCTTTCTGTACAGGAGATGTGGGTTTGATCCCTGGGTTGGAAAGGTCCCCTGGAGAAGGAAATGGCAACTCACTCCAGTCTTCTTGCCTGAAGAATCCCATGGACAGAGGAGCCTGGTGGACTGTAGCACATGGAGTCACAAAAGAGTTGGACAAGACTTAGCCATTAAACAGCAGAGGAAGGGGAAATGAATTCTGACTTACTATTGAGAGCAGAGATTTCACATTTATTGAATATTTGGCCCTCTGCCCATGTAGACCGTGATCCATGATTTGTGGTTGCTGCAATGCATGGCACTTTTAAATATGAAAAACAGCTCAACACTGTATGTTTGTAAGATTCAGTAAGTTAATGCATTTAGTAAGCATGTGTAGGTTAACCATAAACTATAGCCATTCTACATAGCACAGAGCAAACTGAAAATGAATACAAAGCAAACATGACAGTTTAGATGTATAATATGTATTCTTTAGCACAGTTCAGACAAATAGCATGTACATAAACACAAGCACACAAAGAAATTATTCTCCATTTTGTTTTAAAATCTTGTCTGCTGGTCAAAAACTATTGTAATTGAAAGAAAAAAGAAAGCCAGCAATAGCTAGTTAAGTGAAAAGATGTCAAAGTCCTTGCTAAGAAACCACTATAAAAATATACATAAATTAAAATGTTTATTGCTGTGGTTTTAGTTTTAATCCAACCATTAAGGGAACCTGTATCTAGTATCTGATAGACAATATGTGGCTTCCTCACCATGAAAACAGGAAGAGATTTATTTTTGGCTAGGGAAATAATTACCAATTGTTTTATGTACATCAGCAGCATTATGGTGATTTAAATGTCCTTGTCTTTCTGCTTTTCCACAAGATAAGAGCTATATTTAGCAAGTAGAAGTAAATGGGAGAGAAAATTCTTATAGGAACATCGTTACTTCAAAGTGCTAAGAAAGCAATTAAACACCTGCCTGATTGAGTGGGAAGCAAATGGGTCTCTCCCACTAGGATTACAAAGAGTCAGGAGATGCAGGAGAGACTTGAAATAAAAGTGATTATACAAAAGATTGGGAGACCCAATAAGGGAAATCCTGAAGTCCCAGGAAGTGGCATGGGGAAGAAGAATGCTGTAAGTACTACAAGAATAAGAAGGCAGTGTTCAAACACAGGGAAACTAGCAGAGTATGAATACCAGGGTGTAATAAGCAAGTGAATAGAGAACTTTGAATGTCAGAGTTAATTTGAGTGACACTAAGGAGGAGAAGATATCAGTATCATTTTTTCCTCTCTGAGCTGAGTCTGTTTTTGTCCTCAATTTTATACTTCATGATAGGTAAAGCTTGAAAAAATGTGTTTGCTTGCCAGAAAAATAAAAGCATATCCAGAAAACACAGCATAGGTTTCCAGACTTGCTGGCATTGAGCCACATTTTTTATCTGTTTAAAGTTAGAAAGAAGATAGACAAATAAGATAATTTTTTTTGTAGTCAGATATAATTTCATAAGCCGCTCCAGAGTAAATTGTGGGCTTCCCAGGTGGTTTAGTGATCAATCGGTCTGCCAATTCAGGAGACCCATGAGATACGGGTTCAAGCCCTGGGTTAGGAAGATCCCCTGGAGTAGGAAATGGTAACCCATTCCAGTACTCTTGCCTGAAAAATTGCATGGACAGAGGCACCTGGCAGGCTATAGTCCATGACATCACAAAGAGTCAGACATGACTGAGTGCATACACACACACACACACACACACACACACATACACTTTCACTGAAGCCTGAGCAGAAAAACTATGTGCTCTATTACTTTGAACAGTGTACGAAGATGGTAATTCAAAGGAATTGGATAAAGTCATAAACCATTGTTTTTTGGCTCAAGTCTATCATCTATATTTTACTGTGAGAGAGTTGGAGTAGGGCTTCTGCAAACTAGATTTCTGCTTTGCCACTTGTCTACCTGCCTATAAGAGAACGCAAGCAGGAAGAAGAGGGAAACTCTACTCTTTTCACTGACAGGGCTTCCCAGGTGGCACTAGTGGTAAAGAACCTGCTTGACAGTACAGGTAGACATAAGAGACAGTGGGTTTGATCCCTGGGGTGGAAAATCCCCTGGAGGAGGGCATGGCAATCCACTCCAGTATTCTTGCCTGGAGAATCCCATGGACACAGGCTCTTGGCGGGCTCTAGTCCATAGGGTTACAAAGAGTCGGACAAGAGTGTAGACTGAAGTGATTTATTTTTTTTTTGAAATTTTTGTTTTGAAAATTTCAGAGTCAAGACTCTGATACAGGAAAAAGTAAAAACTACCAAGGAAAAGGTCAGTGCCATATTTTCAGATAATAAAGGTTTTAGACCTATAGTATTAGGAAAAAAAAAACATTTATTTTTTTCATATTCCTTTTTTGCACTTAATCAATGGAATGACATTTCTACATGAAGGAAAGCCAAATTTCCAAAAGCCTGTTAAAGGCTTTCAAGATTCATTTATTTTAGTTATTACACTTCTAAGCTGCAAGCTCATTTCTCAAATAAGAAGACTCAATAGATGTCAGCATTGAGGGGATTTAAAATTCATCCCCAAATTTATTACTCTCACTTCAAGGATGAAACATGATTTCTAAGGCCAAAGTGACAGAAAAAAAAAATACTTGTTTAGGGAAGAATCAAATCAGATTGAAAAGAAAGTGTACATTCTTCATTACACTGACCTCAACAGAATAAATACAGGATATTTATAATATCACTCGGATTTTTCTGATTTGTGTTCAGTTGTTCTATTTGAATATTGCACATAATTTTTCTAGTTCTAACTGCACTTGTATTTTCATACTATCCTTCATTAAGTCTAATAAATACCTTTATTATCTTGTTAAAGTAACATTTCTGATAACTAAAATGTCCAACTATTCATTTTTCCTAAAGAATACAAAGCTATCATATATCCATCTTTTTTGGTTTTTTTTAATGCAATTTTTCTGAATCATTTCAAGAGTATAATGGTTAGGGAAGGTAATCAAGGTCATTTATTCTTAAGACAATCATAATTTTGGAACTGGAATGACTGCTTTCATCTGAGGAAAACAATATCACTGTTATCTATAGCATTATTAGGAGCTTCTTGATAGCTCGGTAAAAAAATCTCCCAGCAATACAGGAGACCCTGGTTCGATTCCTGGGTGGGGACAATCCCCTGGAGAAGTGATAGGCTACCCACTCCAGTATTCTTGGGCTTCCCTTGTGGCTCAGCTGGTAAAGAATCCACCTGCAAAGCAGGAGAACTAGGTTTGATCCCTGGGTTGAGAGGATCCCCTGGAGAAAGGTAAAGGCTACCCACTCCTGTATTCTGGCCTGGAGAATTCCATGGACTATAGCCCATGGGGTCGCAAAGATTCAGACATGACTAAGCAATTTTCACTTTCTTTCTTAATTATTATTAATAGTCATAGGCTTACTTCAAATGAATCTAGATTACTAACTATGTAACTGTTTCTCAAGCATTCCTTTTAGAAACATTTTTTTTTTGGAGTTATAGACAGGAAAATATTTTGACACAAATGCCATCATTTTATTCACAGAGCATCTAAAGCTTCTATGATACATGTCTGTGTGAACTTGAATTTATCCTCCTTGGCAGCTGAGAGTGGAAATAATTTTAATATATATTACAAAGTTATTCCTCAGAGCTCATAAGACAAAGGACAGAAGATTTTTTCTACCAGTCCTTTCATTTATAACTTTCAATTTTCTGCATTTCTATTATGATTATGATGAT
>SJYQ01001618.1:159778-174270 GCA_006410935.1 Redunca redunca | reverse complement strand
TTCTAAATGAAATCTGAAAAATTAACAATGACTCTTAAAAACTCTTAATTCATATTATTTGTTTTTCCCAATTCTTCTTGCATACATTTCATTGCAGCCTACTCCTGAAACACACTTTCAGTAAAATGTATTTTTTCTACCATGAACTAAATTTTAAAAGTGTGCATTTAAAAGAAGACAAATTAAATACAGCAGAATGTTAATGGTGACTCTTCTTTCTTGTTGGTATTTTTGACCTCTTCTCATTCTTTTGTTTTCTAAGTTCTCTATAATAAATACGTATAACTGTTATTATCATGAAATTCAATTATTAAAATGAATCTATCTCATCACTATAATGCTCAACTTGAATAACTGAATAAACTTGAAAATTTGTGTTCCCTATTATTTTAAGCATTCTTTTTCCTTAAATAAGTTATATTCAACTTACCTCTTTTACTTCATGTCCTCTGATACAGGCACCAAGAGTGAGTTAAATTTGTCGGTTTTTTATTAGGGAGATATCTGTGCAAAATGAAATAGGACAGAGTCAGTAGAAGCTGGATAGCTCTGGGACCTCAAAGCAGATCCAATCCCAAGTAAGAGGGTGGGAGAGATGGTTGGGTGCAAGCATCCTAGACTGCTGAACACTCTAAAGACAAGCCAGGAAAGTCCTTAGGGATTATTTGGACTCTGTCTTTCTTTTTCTTCCCAGGTGAAATGTACATTAACATCCCTTCCACACTGTCATTGGGGGCTTGCCTGGTGGCTCAGTGATAAAGAATTCACCTGCAGCGCAGGAGACGGAGATCTGGGTTCAATCCCTGGGTCAGGAAGATCCCGTGGAAAAGGAAATGGCAACCCATTCCAGTATTCTTTCTTGGAAAATCCCACTGATAGAGGAGCCTGGCAGGCTACAAACCTTGGAGTTGCAAAGAGTCAGGCACAAGCGAGCAGCTAGACAGCAGCAACACTGTCATTGGTGCATACAGCCTGTGGGAGATTTGTGTTCTGCAAAAAACAGGGAAAGATGTAGACATACAGCAACTTGGTTAACTTTGTGCTCTGTAGTGAGAGGCCTGCAAGTGGCATTATCATGGTCACCACAGAGCTAACATAGTTTCTTTCCCTAAATCTAAGGTCAATTTCCCCCTTCATGCATCACAGCCTTGTAGTAGTGAAGGGGCTTGCATAACTCAATGAAACTATGAGCCATGCCACACAGTTACAGTGAAGATTTCTGACAAAACACGGTCCACTAGAGGAGGGAATGTCAAACCACTCCAGTATTCTTGCCACAAGAACCTTATGAACAGTTTGAAAGGGCAAAAAAATAAGACACTAGAAGATAAGCCCCACCCCCCACTCCCCCCATCCCTGCCAGGATGGAAGGTGTCCAGTATTCTACTGGGGAAGAAAGGAGGATGATTACAAATAGCTCTGGAAAGAATAAAGTGGAAACAATGCTAAGCTGTGGATGTGTCTGGTGGTATAAAGTTAGATGCTGTAAAAAAATAATATTGCATAGAAACCTGGAATATTAGGTCCATTGAATGTGATCAAGCAGGAGATGGAAAGAGTGAACATCAACATCCTAGGAATCAGTGAATTAAAATGGACTGGAATGGGAGAATCTAATTCAAATGACAATTATACTATGGTGGGCAAGACTCCCTTATTAGAAATAGAGTGGCCCTCATAGTCAACAAGAATCTAAAATGCAGCACTTGGTTGCAAACTCAAAAGTGACAGAATGATGTTAGCTCACTTCCAAGGCAAATGATTCAGCATTACAGTAGTGCAAGTGTATGCCCCAACACTTGATGCCAAAGAAGCTGAAATTAACTGGTTCTGTGAAGACCTACCATATCTTCTTGAACTAACACCAAAAAAAGGTTGTCCTTTCCATCATAGGGGATTGAAATGCAAAAATAGGAAGTCAAGAGATACCTAGAAAACAGGCAAGTTTGGTCTTTGAGTACAAAATGAAGCTGGGCAAAGGCTGACATAGTTCTGTCAGTAGAACACTGGTCATGGGAAACACCTTTTTTCAACAACACAAGTGACAATTCTGCACATGGACATCACCAGACGGTCAATACAGAAATCAGATTGATTATCTTCTTCACAGCCAAAGATGGAAAAGTTCTACACAGTCAGCAAAAATTAGACGTAAAGCTGACTATAGCTCAGATCATGAGCTCTTTAATGCAAAATTCAGAGTTAAATTGAAGAAAGTAGGGAAAACCACTAGAAAAACCTATATGCCAGTCAAGAAGCACCAGTTAGAACTGGACATGGAATACTTGACTGATTCCAAATTGGGGAAGGTGTATAACAAGGCTGTATATTGTCACCCTGCTTATTTAACTTATATAAAGAGCACATCATGCAAAATGGCAAGGCTGGATGAACCACAGACTGGAATTAAGATTGTTGGAGAAATATCAACAACCTCAGATATGCAGATGATACCACTTTAATGATACAAAGTGAAGAGGAAATAAAGAACCTTTTGATGAGGGTAAAAGATGAGAATGAAAAAGCTGGCTTGAAGCTCAAAATTCAGAAAACTAAGATCATTTCTTCTAGTCCCATTACTTCATGACAAATAGATGGGGAAAAAGCAGAAACGGTAACAGATTTTATCTTCTTGTGTTCCAAAATCATGGTGGACAGTAACTGCAGCTTTGAAATTAAAGCACACTTGCTTCTTGGAAAGCTATGGTTTTTCCAGTAGTCCTGTATGGACACGAGAGCTGGATCATAAAGAAGGCTGAGTGCCAAAAATTTTGAATTATGGTGCTGGAGAAGACTCTTGAGAGTCCCTTGGACTGCAAGAAAATCAAACCAGTCAATCCTGAAGGAAATCAACTCTGAATATTCATTAGAAGGACTGATTCTGAAGCTGAAATTCCAATAATTTAGCCACTTGATGCAAAGAGCCAACTCACTGGAAAAGACCCTGAAGCTGGAAAAGATTGAAGACAAATAGAGAAGGGGGCAGCAGAGAATGAGATGGTTGGATGGCATCATCAACTCAATGGGCATGAATCTGAGCACACTCCAGGAGATAGTGAAGGACAGATGAGCCTGGCATGTTGCAGTCATGGGGTCACAGTCAGACTTGACTTAGGGACTGAACAACAATGACAAGGTCAATTTTATTCATTCAAATTTGGTTGAGTCCTGCTAATATAAATGATCTGAGGTCTCTTTCTTATTCAAATTCAATCTGTCACTGTAGGCCAGTTTCAAGATCTTAGAAGGCTTGCATTTATATCTTATGTTAGAGTTTATACTGCAAAACATATAGTGCAACACAATATTAAATATTGTTTTATGCTATTTAAACAATTTATTTGTTAATAAAATTGTTACTTTTACACTGTTTTCTAGTTTATTACTCCACTGATCCAGTGCAAAGTCACCTCAGTCGTCTCTGACTCTTTGAGACCCTATGGATGTGTCTTATGGGTGATGCGATTCATGGGGTTGCAAAGAGTTGGACACGACTGAGCGACTGAAGTGAACTGAACTGAACTGATTTTAAATTATATTTTCCTTTAATCTTACTCACATAAGTGCACATCAGTTCAGTTCACTTCAGTTGCTCAGTCATGTCCGACTCTTTGCAACCACATGAATCACAGCACTCCAGGCCTCCCTGTCCATCACCAACTCCCAGAGTTTACTCAAACTCATGTGCATCAAGTCGGTGATGCCATCCAGCTATCTCATCCTCTGTCGTCTCCTTCTCCTCCTCCCCTCAATCCCTCCCAGCATCAGAGTCTTTTCCAATGAGTCAACTCTTCGCATGAGGTGGCCAAAGTATTGGGGTTTCAGATTTAGCATCAGTCCTTCCAAAGAACACCCAGGACTGATCTCTTTTAGGATGGACTGGCTGGATCTCCCTGCAGTCCAAGGGACTCTCAAGAGTCTTCTCCAACACCACAGTTCAAAACCATCAATTCTTTGGTGCTCAGCTTTCTTCACAGTCCAACTCTCACATCCATACATGACCACAGGAAAAAGCATAGCCTTGACTAGACAGACCATTGTTGGCAAAGTAATATCTCTGCTTTTGAATATGCTATCTAGATTGGTCATAACTTTCCTTCCAAGGAGTAAGCATCTTTTAATTTCATGACTGCGGTCACCATCTGCAGTGATTTTGGAACCCCCAAAAATAGAGTCTGGCACTGTTTCCACTGTTTCCCCATCTATTTCCTATGAATTGATGGGACCAGATGCCATGATCTTTGTTTTCTGAATGTTGAGCTTTAAGCCAACTTCTTCACTCTCCTCTTTCACTTTCATCAAGAGGCTTTTTAGTTCCTCTTCACTTTCTGCCATAAGGGTGGTGTCATCTGCATATCTGAGGTTATTGATATTTCTCCCGGCAGTCTTGATTCCAGCTTGTGCTTCTTCCAGCCCAGCGTTTCTCATGATGTACTCTGCATATAATTTAAATAAACAGGGTGACAATATACAGCCTTGACATACTCCTTTTCCTATTTGGAACCAGTCTGTTGTTCCATGTCCAGTTGTAACTCTTGCTTCCTGACCTACATATAGTTTTCTTAAGAGGCAGGTCAGGTGGTCTGGTATTCCTTTCTCTTTCAGAGTTTTCCACAGTTTATTATGATCCACACAATCAAAGGCTTTGGCATAGTCAACAACGCAGGAAATACCACATAGATTATTATTTTAATGTTTTCTGATCTATAAAATTTCCATTTCAGAAACTATTCTGGTATTAATTAAGTTTTGTAGACATTTTTCACATTTAAATTAATCTTGAAAGTAAATAGCATCAGTGTTACCCACAACACACTTCATATTATTCTGAAACACAGAATTTCATCTTATTAAAATGTACATTTTCAAGTATGTCTTTTTTTATTATTGCTCTTTTCAAAATGGGTAAGTCTGAGTCTTTACATGTCTGTTGTTTTAGAGAAATGACAACTTAGTGAAATGTACAATTGTAGAATCAAAATTTCCCTTTTAATATTTCTTAGATAATTCTTCATTTTAGACTTTAAGATAACAGAATTAAGGCCAGCCTGATTTTTATTCTTTCCTTTTANGACTATTTTATTTAATGTTTCTTTGGTTTTTTTATGACTATACAGTTTTATTTTCCTTCTCAATAATAGAAAAATGTTTTTAAAAATACAAATTCTCTTCTCTTGATATCTGTTATGTTTTATTTCATTGTTTTCAGTGTAATATGCTTTTCCTTTACTTTTTGAGTGACATTTGATTTGATTTTCCAACCTGTGAATGTATGCTAAGTCACTTCAGCCATGTACAACTCTTTGTGACCCCATGGACTATAACCTGAAAGGCTCTTCTGTCCATGGGACTCTCCAGCTAAGAATACTGTGGTGGGTTGCCTTCTCCAGGGGAACTTCCCCACCCAGGGTTGAACCCAAGTCTTCCACATTGAAGGCAAGATTCTTTTCCATCTGAGCCCCCAGGGAAGCCCAATCTACCAATTTCAACTTTATTGTCTATGAGTATGCTTTTAACTGTCTAATGTTTTAGTGTTTTTACTGCTTGCTTTTCTCACTATCTCCCTTTCGATTGTGGGCTCTTCTTCCTGTTCCAGGTTTTTGTGTTTTTTTTGGTTGTTGTTGTTGTGAATTCATCATGTTAGTCTCTCAGTCATGTCCAACTCTTTGCTACCCCATGGAAAGTAGCCCAGCAGGATCCTCTCCATTGAATTCTCCAGACAAGAATACTGGAGAGGGTTGCCATTTCCTTCCCAGAGGATCTTTTTGAACCAGGCAT
Source organism: Redunca redunca (assembly GCA_006410935.1). Taxonomy (NCBI): domain Eukaryota; kingdom Metazoa; phylum Chordata; class Mammalia; order Artiodactyla; family Bovidae; genus Redunca; species Redunca redunca. The sequence goes on along the minus strand of SJYQ01001618.1, from coordinate 168,492 downwards.
CAAACCTGGGTCTCCTTCATTGCAGGCAGATTCTTTACCAACTGAGCCACCATGAACATGAAAGTGAAGGTTGCTCGGTCGAGCCACCATTAGACAGTATTAATTGTAATATCAGTTAAGTTTGTTGTGTTTGCTTTGTTTTCCCCTATTTACTCATTCTTGAAAAAGGAACAAGTTTGATGTGAACTTCAGATTTTCCAAACAAATATTAGTTTACATTGATTCTAATTATTGGTCTTCAAGGTTGCTGATATATCTCCTTCCATTATGAACAAAAAAAATTCAGAATATTATAGTGAGAAGGCTACAGGCCATTTTAGATCTAATAGCATTAAATCTGTTCATCTGTCTTGCTCTTGTTTTGGTTTGGTTTTGTATTGTTTTGGTTTTCCTATAGCTTCAAGTCTAGTTACTTATCTTTCTAATTTAAGGGTATATGGAAACTGGAATCAATATCAGATATTCACCATGCTCTCAGTCTGTTTTTTTATGGCCAGTTATTTCTGAAAGTTTCCCTCTTTGAATGGAGGGAGAAAGAGTGAATGGATACTTACTTTTCACCACACGTGTATAGGTGAAAAGCAGGAATGAATGCCCAGGATTTGGCTATTAAAGACTGAAAGTCTTTCAGCTAAAGGAATAAGCAAGGTAGAATGGACTGAATGGCTTTTGTTTCTTTCTGGATGACAGGTCTATCTTGTTTCACATGAAAATCCATGAGTAGGTCACATTTTGTATCACAAAATTTAACCTCGTGGAATTTAAAGCCACCAGGACAACCCCACTTCATTCTGATGATGGGCTCTGACAGTCTTTGTTTGGGATAAAAATGTGGGAACCCAGTTCTCTTTTTGTTTTTAAAGGCATTTTGGTTAAAATTTAAGAGATGTTGCTTCAGGCTGTCTGCTAGATATCAATTTAAACTGAGCTCTGAATATTGCTTTTTAAATCTGAAGCCTAATAAAAAATAGAAGTTCCACTTTCAATATTGAGAATAACTATTTTAAATGTTAATACAAAAACATTTAGTAGAATTTTCCTCACAGATCACAGGAGTGTAATATAGTGAATCCATTGTATTATTTGATCTAGATATCTGTTTTACTTAGATCAGCTTTTCAGAGGTAATGAATAAGCTTATCATTGTGTCTCATCTTCCCCATAATCTTTTATGGGACTGAATAAGAGGCTTGAGAGAAATATGCTATGGTTGAAGGAATAAATTGACTTTTTCTTGCAATAATGTTATTAATTAATTATACACGAAATCATCTTTGCCTTGCTTTTTAGAATATTTGAATAATAGTATTATAAATAGCCCATGCAGTAGTTTACCTTTTGTTCAACAAAATTTCTAAATAGTATTATATTTATTTGATTAAGACCCATTTTTAAATGTTGTTACACTTAGAACTACCAGCAGCAAATGAAACTGACTTTATGCTTACCAGAAGGCGCTCTCTCCCCATTTGTAAAATGATGCCAATTACAAGCTGCTGGTCTAAGACCTTGCAAAAGCAACCTTTTGTAAATACTTTCAGATAGTTAAATGATTATATGATTTAACAAATATTTTTCAGGTTTTTAGAAAAGAAGAACCAAGTCAATAAAATACAGTTCTTGAGAAATAAAGAGCTGCAACAATGATTTATTTTTATCTAACCAATAAATTTTTACTGTACTCTATTTTGCAAATGTTCAGAAAATTAAATACAGCATAGTGTTACTTGTCCACATGAAAAGAAGATGAATGCAATAAAAATCACCTGACTAATTATTAAGTAGAATATTTAATACAGCTCTGAATCTAGAGAATACACCTGTATTAAAATATTTAATCTAAGTCTTTAGATGAAATGATTACAGCAAACTTTATGAATGCACAAAATGCAGAATAGTGACTTTTATTCAAACACCTGGTTAACAGAAATGGCATTGTACAAAATGAATAGGACTGAAACAGTGATAGTCTTCATTTTTGTCCTTTTTGTTCCTTTAAAACTGTTTGGTAACCAGGCTGGAGAAGGAGTATTTCTCAAGTGAAGAATGAAAGAGATGACATATTTAGTGTTGCTATTTTAATTGCCTTGTCCAATTAACTAACTCTGTTTCCACTCACATCTTGCAGCCAAGATGATTACGTCCCATTCGTTGTCAGTGACTGCCCCATTACCACTTACCCACTGTTTTTGTCTATGAAGCCTTAGGCTTCCTTCCTTAGTGAAATTTTGTTTTTATAAAAACAGGGAGATTTTGGAATGGCCACAAAGGAATGATGCTGACCACCAGAAGTTGTAAGAAGCAAAGAACTGATTCTCCCCTTGAGCCTCTGGTGGAAGAGCATCTTGGCCATTCCCTTGATTTTAGCTCAGTGATTCTGATTTGCGCTAATGTCAGCCATGTCCCTAAAAGTAATTATTATATATATGTTAAAGTAGGGCTTAATGTAGAAAAGTGATGCATGACCAATTAAGGGTCTAGCTGTTGTTCATGAATGATAAAGGAATCATTAAAAAATTCCCATTTATCTTAAAAATACAATATTAACAAGATTATATTTTAGTATATGTACTGCCGAAGTGAGCACTCAAGATTATATATATTTTTTAAATTTAAATTTATTTATTTTAATTGGAGGCTAATTACTTTACAATATTGTATTGGTTTTGCCATACATCAACATAAATCTGCCACAAGTGTACCCATGTTCCCCATCCTGAACCCCTCTCCCACCTCCCTCCCCATACCATCCCTTTTGGTCACCCTAAGTGCAACAGCCCCAAGCATCCTGTATCCTGCATTGAACCTAGACTGGCGATTTGTTTTTTATATGATATTATACATGTTTCAGTGCCATTCTCCCATATCATCCCACACTCTCCCCTCTTCCACAAAGTCCAAAAAACTGTTCTATGCATCTGTGTCTCTTTTGCTGTCTCACACACAGGGTTATTGTTACCATCTTTCTAAATTCCATATAGATGCGTTAGTATACTGTATTGGTGTTTTTCTTTCTGGCTTACTTCACTCTGTATAATCAGCACCAGTTTCATCCACCTCATTAGAACTGATTCAAAGGTATTCTTTTTAATGGCTGAGTAATACTCCATTGTGTATATGTACCACAGCTTTCTTATCCATTCATCTGCTGATGGACACCTAGGTTGCTTCCATGTCCTGGCTATTATAAACAGTGCTGCAATGAACATTGGGGTACACCTGTCTCTTTCAATTCTGGTTTCCTCGGTGTGTGTGCCCAGCAGTGGGATTGCTGGATCATAAGGCAGTTCTATTTCCAGTTTTTTAAGGAATCTCCACATTGTTCTCCATAGTGGCTGTACTAGTTTGCATTCCCACCAACGGTGGAAGAGGGTTCCCTTTTTTTCACACCCTCTCCAGCATTTATTGCTTGTAGACTTTTGGATAGCATCCATTCTGACTGGCATGAAATGGTAGCTCATTGTGGTTTTGATTTGCATTTCTCTGATAATGAGTGATGTTGAGCATCTTTTCATGTGTTTGTTAGCCATCCATATGTCTTCTTTGGAGAAATGTCTATTTAGTTCTTTGGCCCAATTTTTAATTAGGTCATTTATTTTTCTGGAATTGAGCTGCAGGAGTTGCTTGTCTATTTTTGAGATTAGTTGTTTGTCAGTTGCTTCATTTGCTATTATTTTTTCCCATTCTAAAGGCTGCTTATAGTTTCACCTTGCTTCACCTTGCTTATAGTTTCCTTTGTTGTGCAGAATCTTTTAATTTTAATTAGGTCCCATTTGTTTATTTTTGCTTTTATTTCCAGTATTCTGGGAGGTGGGTCATAGAGGATCTGCTGTGATTTATGTCGGAGGGTGTTTTGCCTATGTTCTCCTCTAGGAGTTTTATAGTTTCTGGTCTTACATTTAGATCTTTGTATTTCAGTGAAGTAAATCTAATTTTTAAAAATTATTATTTAAGACATGCTTCTAAAATCCAGTTTGATTTTGCAATTCATTGCAATATAAACACAATGAGGACAAGCCCTTNACTTATTTTTTAACTCATCACTTTTAATATATGCATACTTCATAGTTAACTGCAAATGAAGAGGGTTATATTTTTGCTTCTTAGCCTTAAAATTTGTTAATACACAATTAATTAGGTTATGTCAAGAAAAAAACTCAATTATTGTGTTTCACATTTTTAAAAATCATTTGAAATTTGAATGGTATGAATGTAAAAAAGTACTGATGCATTTAAATATATTTTCTAAATTGTTACATCAAAAAATCAATGAAAAACCACTTAAATTACATATTTTTACTTTAATAAACTTGTTTCTCTCTCATTAATGTCCTCTTCAGTAATGTGAATTTTAATTTGCATGATTTATCACACCTTAACATTTATTTGCATAATTAATTAATGTTCTGCTGGGATAATCATCCTGATTTCAGAAAAATGTGCTGAATTTATCATGTTATATGGGCATATAAAGGATGAGGAAGTCAGTGTATTAGTTTCATCTGGCTGCTGCAGCAAGTTTTGGTATATTAAATGAATGAATTATTAGTAACATATCTTCACAGAAGTAAAACTATTGTTTTAGAGTAATAGAAAATCTGAATCAATGCATTAAATTAAGAACAGATCATTACTTAAGAAGTTAATTGTATATTTATTTTCTAATTCAAAATTGAAAAAGGTAAAAGAACTATTTACAGTATTATCATGCATAAAGAATTTATGAATAAACAACTAATTATGCACAAGTTCTGTACATTGAAACTACAAAGTATTACTGAGAGAAGCTAAAGATGACCTAAATAATGGAGAAATATATTGTGTTAATGGGTTGGAATATTCAATGTTTTTGAATTTTCCACAGATTCATTTATAGATCCAATTAAAATTCCAATATTCTTTTTGTGTATTGTCAAACTGCACATAAATGTATGTGGCAATTCAGTGGGCTTAGCACAGACAAAAATTTTGAAAAATAACAATAAAGTTGTAGAACTTAGACTACTTGATTTCAAGATTTATTAGAGAACTCCATTAATCAAGATACCTTGGCAGTGGCATAAGGAGAGAAACACAGATCAGCTGGAGAGAATTGAAAATCTAGAAATGACCCAAATAGAAATTTCCCAAATCAATTGATTTGGGAAAAGCATGCCAAGTTTGTTCAATAGGAAAAAAATAATATTTTCAACAAATCATGCTAGAGCAATGGGTTTTATCATATATAAATATATGAATCACAAACCTGACCTCATGTATACTCAAAAGTCACTCAAAATATATCATAAGCCAAAATGTAGCACAAAAATATAAAACATTCATTCACACAAAGACTTGGATTTTAAAATTCCTAGATTTTTATGCAAAATGGTAAAAAAGAAAAAGTAGAAGCAACCAAAATAATTATCAACAGTTGAATGGATTAAAAGAAAATCTGTGGTATTTGTGTAAAATTGAATGATATCCAGCATTTAAAAAAATAAAACTATTGATGCACAGTATTAGTGAATCTCAAAAATATTCAGTGAATTAAGTCATACCCCAAAGGCTATATTGTTTATGCATTCTTTATATATATGTATATATGTGTAGATATACACATATCCCAAATCTGCAGAGTGGACTGGCGGATTGAAGATATCCAGGAACAAGTTGACATTGTAGCATGAGTTTGAACATAGTCTGCTGACAGAAGTCTTGTGTCCTATAGGGAATCCAATATTTATTTTGAGTCAAGACAAATTTCCAATCTAGAAATTAAAAAGAGATAACACTTTGAGTCTAGAGATTGAAAACAATTATAGGGATATTATTAACAGTCTTTTGTCAATAAATTTGACAACAGATGAAATGAAAAATTTTTGGAAAAATATATAAAATTATGTGGTGAATATCTTTAACCTAGAGCCTATAATTGCTAATATTTTCTTTTCTTTTCTTTTTTCCCCAGAACTATGTGTACTTTACTTTAATCAAAACTTCCAAGCTACTAGTTTAGCTCAAGGAAAAAAATCATATAACCTAACCAGCAAAGTCCTTAGCAAACATTTACATATAAATTTTTCAAATATACATGTACATTTGACCCTTGAACAAAGCATTGGTTAGGGGCACCATCTCTTCAAAAATACGTATATTTTAGAGTTAGCCTTTTGTATCTGTCTGTACTTTCACACTTGAGGATTCAACCAACTGTGGATCGCATAGTATTTACTGAAAACAAAACAACCCCCACCCCCTGCAGTTAAACCCATGTTGTTAAAGGGTCAACTGTGTATTGCTAGCTGGGAACTCTCTAATTTTTGAAGTCTGAGACAAATGAGCCATTGTCACACAGACTACAACCTTTTCCCAGACTTTTTGCAAAAACTCCCCTCTTATGGGACTTCCACAAATTTCTACGAATGCCTAGCATTCAGGGCATTGTCACCCCATAAAGCAATGTACCACGGAAAGATGAAGGCTGGGTGATTAGCTTAGCAGCTGGCCAAGGTAGGCAGGTAAACTTGACCTGAGGTTAAGGACCTAAATACAGATCCCCTTAGGCTATTCAAGTTGTGGACATTTATTAAAGTCTTCATGTTGCCACAAGAGGAATGCACACCTTAGCCTAAGTGACTTCCTGATGCACTCCTCACTCTGCTAGTTTCCTTCCCATTTTTAAGACACCAACTTAAACCACTTGCCAGGCTGAATTAATCAAACACAGATGCCCTAATTCCTCACCCCCACCCCTAAGCTATGCAAACTGGGGAGACCAAATGTACACAACTCTCACTCCATCTGGCAACGTATATTCACCATGCTACATAAAGTATAATTTCCATTTTATTTCAGAGAAACCAATATTTCTTCAGTCTTTAAGGACTTGGATCCTTACATGGGCTTTGGTGGAGGACGTGGGGCAGCACCCGCAGGTCTAAATCCGGGTGGAGGTGTTCGGTCCTTACGGGCTTCCCGAGAGCGATTCCTGACTACCTTGCTGTGAATGGCACAACTCAGGACTAATGTAGTTTCACATACGGCTTGGGAAGGTAGGCGTCGAAAACACTCACTTCAGAAATGTCCCTGATGGCTGCCGCCTCTACGATGTTCCTTCCGAATGACGAACTTCTTAATGACCTTATCCTTGGGCACGCATCGGGCACAGTTGGTGCAGCGAATAGGCTGCAGTGCCCTTTTTGGCACGACCGTTGTTCCTTCTTTTCTTGGTCATCTTGGAAGCGCCGAGGCGAGAGAGGATCGCTAATATTTTCTATATTTGTTTTATGTTAGTTGCTTATCCATTCCACTTGCCTGGAGATTTCCACAGACAGAGGAGCCTGGAGGGCTACAGTCCACAGGATCACGAAGAGTAAGACATGACTGGGTGACTGACACGCGCGCGCGCGCGCGCACACACACACACACACACACACACACACACACACACACACACATCCATCACCGATACACAAGATGATGTTTTTGCTAAATGAATATATGAGTGTGAGTATGTGTGTGTGTAAAATGATGTACCAGAAGAGTAACAGAGAATACTTCTAAGTGGTAGAAATACAGGTTGTTATAATTTTTCTTTATGGTTTTTAGAACCTTATTAAATTTTTTAAATGACCCTTTTTGAATCATCATAAAAAACACTAGATTTATTTCTATTTTGGAAAAAAATTAGGAGATATTCTCCAGAGCTCTCAGCCCAATTTCTGGTAACACCTTAATAAACTGACCCAGACCAGTATTTATGCTCCTGGAGAATAATGTCTTTTCCTGTATTGTTTACCACAGAAAAAATACCAGTACTTGAAACAGTGGCTTACATTTTTTAAGTCCTCAATGACTATTTGTGGTCATAGCTTTAACCAAATTAGACAGCATATTAAAAAGCAGAGACATTACTTTGCTGACAAAGGTCTGTCTAGTCAAAGCTATGGTTTTTCCAGTAGTCATGTATGGATATGAGAGTTTGACTGTAAAGAAAGCTGAAGAATTGATACTTTTGAACTGTGGTGTTGGAGAAGACTCTTGAAGAGTCCCTTAGACTACAAGGAGATCCATCCAGTCTATCCTAAAGGAAATCAGTCCTGAATATTCTTTGGAAAGACTGATGCTGAAGCTGAAACTCCAATACTTTGGCCACCTGATGCAAAGAACTGACTGGAAAAGAGTCAGTGTTGCTGGGAAAGATTGAAGGTGGGAGAAGAAGGGGATGACAGAGGATGAAATGATTGGATGGCATCACCGAGTCTATGGACATGAGTTTGGGCAAGCTCTAGAAGTTGGTAATGGACAGGGAAGCCTGGCATGCTGCAATCCATGGGGTCACAAAAAAGTCGGACATGACTGAGTGACTGAACTGACTACTTGTGGAAGGAATAAGTTATTATTTTAGTTCATATCAAGAAAAAAAGTGTGTTTTTTTTTTGTTTTTGCCATAGATTATAGGCTTCTTGTGTACCAAGAGAAAGGAGGCTTCAGTCTTCTTTAATGAATGGTGTGACTGCCATTTATACCCTGTATTGAAGTCCATCCTCTTCGAAGGTTTCCTGCCATGGGGTGGGTAGGTCGAAGTTCTCCTAGGGCCTCGGTTCTCAGTTCTTGATAACCACTGATTTCTACCTCTGTAGATTTTTCTTTGACTGATATTATATGTACACTGAATATATATATATATATACTGAATATACTGAATATTGTAATTATACTGAGTATATATA
>SJYQ01001618.1:134566-159722 GCA_006410935.1 Redunca redunca | reverse complement strand
AGTTCTACTATATGGATAGACTGCAATTTGCTTATCTCATTCACTTGTTGATGGTTGTTTATGATTTTCAAGTCTGAGGGTCTTATGAGTAAAGTAGCTATAGGCATTCACATACAGGTCTTTTTATGGTCATATATTTTCCTTATCCTTGGACATATACATGAGAATGAAATTGCTTTCTTAAATACTATGTGTTTAGCTATATGCAACTTCCAAATTGATTTCCAAACAGTTCTGGGGGACACAGAGGCTGTGACATCCTAGGCACACATAAGAGACCCCTTAACTGATTGAAATAGTCTTTTTATTCGATTGACTGGTGAAGATATCACATAGGTATGTTTTTGATGTTTTTATTAAACAGTGCATTTTTGTTTTCTGTACCTTTTTAATGTGCATTTCATAATTCAAAAAGGTGAAAAAGGAAAGATGGGGGAATAATTTAAGCATGTATATCCTCAATGAAGTTACACATTTAAATACTAAAAGAAAAATTTTGAGTTGATCTATGTTCCTCTCTTGAATGATTGATATTTTAGAGTGAAAGTTTAGTAAATTAGTTAGATCTAAGATCCTACTCATATGGCAAACAAAATTCATTGGATGTTTATAATTATCCCACTCAGCATTGAATAATAAGATAATAGAGTAAGTAGTTTGTTTTGCTGTCTATTTTGAGTGATTACAAAGTATGCTAAAATATACTCAATACTATATTTTGGTAAATTTTTGACAATTGCTCAAGTCTTAGATGATTGTTAACCAGTAAGACTTTCTTTTCTTTGGATCATTAGCTTGTCCCCTGTGTGATTTTTGAATGTTTTCAATGAACCATAGGTATATGTTAGCTAACAGATGTGTGGACATTTAAAAAAGTCCCAAGGTTGCAATTTTATTTTCTGGTTACAAATCCTCAACATTTATGCCAACAATTTTTAATCCCTCCCCCCACATTATTAGGGATAACTTTAGTAGAATCACACTTGAGCAATATTGACTTTTATAGAAATATTTTCTACATTGCTTTACTCAGTCCTCTAACATTTTAACTAATTTGTTATAAACTTTCATTGACTCCTATAATATATTTACTAAAGTAAATCTACCTACCAGATGCATAGTTCTGCGTTAGTTACTGTGGGAACATAAAGATATGTAGGAGTCTACAAAAATATGCAAAGTTACAGAAATATCAAATGTATCCTAGTAAAGTTTGTGTGTGCTTGAATTTGGACAAGTATTTTCTTATATTCCCTTAAATAAGCCTCATCAAATATAAATGTTGATAAAACTTTGTCAGTAGATGGGTCTTCATATTCAAATGATAGATAAANCAGTAGATGGGACTGCATATTCAAATGATAGATAAAAGACTGATCATAACAAGATGAAAACAAAAGCAAATGAAATTAATTATCTTGAAGAAAAATGCCAAAGACATTATTTATTGAAGTTAATTAATATCAAAGAGGTAGGGTTTTTTTTTTCTTTTCTTTGGTATAAAGGAGTTCTAATTTCAGTGGGAGTCAAATTTATTTGAGATTTTTAATGAAGTATTTTGAAATAATAGCTCAAACAACAAAGTAATGAATGCCTGATAAAAATAAATGCAATTGCTTACCACCTAAATCTCTCTGTGCTCTGACACCATCCTCCTTTTGGGCTACACCATGATATGCTCCTTCTTTTTATACATTGCTTGAACTGAATTGATTTAATGTTAACCATGTAGCAACTTGATAAAAAGACCATTTGCCAAACATCCGATTCAGGTCAAATAAAAAGAATATTAAATTTTATTGTATTTAAAATATTAATTTGTTTGGTGTTTGTAACGTTTAACATTTTAATACCGTGTTTGTGTGTTAGTCACTCAGTCATGCTCTTTGCGACCCCGTGAACTGTATCCCACCAGGCTCCTCTGTCCATGGAATTCTCCGGGCAAGAATACAGGAGTCTTAGCCATTCCTTCTCCAGGGGATCCTTCTGACTCAGGGATGGAACCCAGGCCTCTTGCACTGCAGGCACACTCTTTACCATCTGAGCCACCATTGTTATTCTCACTAGATATTTCAGTCCCCTTCCCAAAGCATCCCTAGCTCCCTAAAACCTGCAGATCCTATCCACAGTGTTTAGCAAAATGTTTGTTTGTCTAATTGCTCAGTCCTGTCGACTCTCTGCAACTCTCTGGACTATAGCTCACCAGGCTCTGTTCATGGAATTTTCCAGGCAAGAATACTTGACTGGGTTGCCATTTCCTTCTCCAGGAGATCTTCCCAACTCAGGGATCAAACCTACGTCTCCTGTGTCTCCTGTACTGCAGGCGATTCTTTACCCACTGAGCCACAGAGGAGTCTCAGCATAATGTTTATGTCCCTCAAATATTTGATTTACTTATATGTCTCCGTGCTTCTACTAACATGGATAAAAATGACTGTTCTCTATTTTTATCAACTTGTACATTAAATCAATATTATTATTGATTTATTGATTTTTATTGATTTTAATCAGACACTGATTATATATTATAGTTGAAATAATTCTGCTCCTTGCTGTGCTGTGCTTAGTTGCTTCAGGTGTGTCCAACTCTTTGCAGCTGTATACACCTCAACCTTATGGTCCAGCCTTATGGACCTCTTGCCTAGAGAATCTGGAGTGGGTTGCCACGTCTTCCCCAGGGGATCCTCCCGACCCGGGGGTCGAACCCTGGTCTCCTGCTTTTCCTGCATTGCAAGTGGATTCTTTTATCGTGGAGCCACCAGGGAAGCCCAATTCTGCTCCTTGGTTTTATTTCAGTTGTCATATATTCCTTTTCTTAAAATTAGTTTGCTGCGTATTATTTGGATTACTTCTAGGAGAAATAACAGTTCAATATATGTGTGTTCCAAACATGCCATGATTTTTTAAAAATATGTTGTATTGATGATAAATATAAATGGCAACCATAATAAAGTAACATATAATCAAAAGCTTTAGGATGCAATGCTGACTTCATTACAGGAATAATGTAAGACATATAAGAAACTTTTAATCTGATTTTGAAAATATGATATTTCTATTTAGGAAACTTCTCCTTTCTTACTCTTTTTTTTTTTTAAGAAAAATAATGACTTTTTAGGCTTTTTGCTCCTCTTGAGTTGATTTCTCAGTATTTAACTGTCAGGAAAAGTATTAAATAAGAAACTAATTATCAGTATTGAAAGGAAATGAAGTTTTCTTTTTCAATTGGCTTGTGGTATATAAGACATAGCTTTATACACATTACAATTATGAAATATCATATCCTTTTGTTCATCCCTTATTATTCTTTAAAAAAGAATATCTTGATTAAATGAGAGCACATTGACCTGACAGAAGACAAAAAGAATAAATTCAACTATATGTATACCACAGACGAGAGACTTTTATTATAAATAGTTTATATTAGAAATCTTTCAAATAAGAGATCTATAAATATTCTGTCTATGCTACCACCCTGAAACATAGAATAGCAGTGTATTCAAAGAAAATAATTTTAGAATAAGCTACACACCAAAATAATGTGATAAATAATTCCCTCAGAAAAATAAATATGCTCTGGAAGCCCGAGTTGTTGTGTATGCATAAATTTTAGAGTTGTGAAAAAAAATGAAGAATGACTACCTAGAAATGACCATTCTCCTTGTATAGAATCTAGTATATACAGCAAGCATATGTTCGAACATATGCATTTATTCAATGTATTGAATAAAAGATTTCTCTGTGGGACATAAAACCCAAAGAAATCAGATTTCTTCAATTTACATGGGGTGCAAACATTATAAATATTCACCTTTCATCTTGAGTCACTCATTGGAAAATCTCTGATTCTCCTGAAAACCTTTTGGAAAACTGATGTGAAAAAGCGTGTATCTGTATGGAATGCCAGGAAAAGGATGACGGTGGTACCTCTCAGAGGTTGGATCTGGGAGGGGCTGACACCTTCTTTATTCCAGGTCTTTGTGTCTGTCTTAGAAACTCTCTCACTGTGGGTTGAGGCAGTGGTTGGAGCGGCAGACACCACTGTACTCTACATTCCTAAGCTTTGCTACCTTGCTGAGTACTGTGAAATAAGGAAACAAGTTCAAAGTCTAAAAATTCCTTTACAATGTATGCTTGTGTTTTGTGATCCCTCATGTCCGACTCTGCAAGCCCAGAGACTGTTGCCTGCCAGGTTCCTCTGTTCATGGGATTCTCCAGGCAAGAATACTGGAGTAGATTGCCATTTCCTGCTCCAGGGGATCTTCCTGACCCAGGAATCTAACCCGAGTCTCTTGAGTCTGTTCCATTGGCAAGTAGATTCTTTACTACTGCGCCACCTGGGAAGCCCTCCTTTACAATGTACAATAATGTCTAACATTCTACTTAATTTCTAAAGAAGAATAAAACGGTGTACATGTTTATCCTAATCATGGGGATCTTTCTCCAATGGAAAGAGAAGTACTTCCTTATCTTAGTAAACACTACAAGGAATTTATTATGGTTTTCATAGAGCATTCTTTCTGGGTGTATACCTAGAACATACTAGTTAGAATATTTATACTACATATCTGGACTCACAGAAGTGGGGAGCTGAAATGAGGAAATAAGGGAGAGAAAAAATAAATTGCCCTTTTTTGACCATATTATCGTTCCTTCTCAGGTCCATGTCTGTTTTGTTTTTTTTTTTTAACAGCTTAACTGACACATAGCACACAATTCATCTATTTACAGTGTATAATTCAACCTTTTTAAATATTCAGAGACATGTGCACTGGAAACTGTGCTGTCGTGTTTTGATTTCTGGAGATCACCCTTTTAGCCGCTGGCAAGTTGATTTCATAAGGCAGCTTCCTCTGTGGGTGATACCTGCTTCGCCAGCCACTATGTGTGTGAATACTTTGAAGGGCCGACTGCTTTCCAGTCACCAGGGACACCTCTTCAGAGCAGGTAACTCTTTTCCAAGTATATCTTGCCTCCATTTGGCCCTCCTGACATTGCTGACCCAGATCAAAGATCTCATTTTACCATGCATATAAAATAGCATTGGGCTCTCCAGCAGGGTATCCAGTGGAACTTTCATCCTTCCATATGGGCCTCTGGCATTATTGAACAGCACAGTGGTCTTCTAAAACCCTTGCTCTTCAAGTTACATGTTAGTAAATGGACTCCTAAATGAACTTTCATGATACCAGGGGCGCTTATCTCTAAACTCAGCCATATGGCCATCATTCTTCTTACACCAACTGTGCCCACCTGATCATGCTGCCTACAATTGCTATTGAGGGGAATCTGATGTTTTTGTCTTATAGAATAGAATTATTTACATGTTTCCCAATAATTTTGAGTCCTTTTATCTGATGACTCAGACAGTAAAGAATGCAGTGCAGGAGACCTGGGTTTGATCCCTGGATCAGTCAGGAAGATCCCCAGAGAAGGGAATGGCAACCCACTCCAGTATTCTTGCCTGGAGAATTCCATGGACAGAGGAGCCTGGCGGGCTTCAGTCCATGGGGTCATAAAAGCGTCAGACATAACTGAGTTACTAGCACTTTCTTTTTCACTTTACACATTTAAAATTTCAATACTTGGAATATTTATTAATAAAAAAAAATTGATGAGACAAACTTAACAGTAAAGGTGAATCAGTTTTGCCATCCAGTTAGCAAAAAAGCTAACTTGATTTACATTTTTAACATTATTTAAAATTACATGTTGAACATATTTGGAGGAGAATTAAGACTTTCTGGTCTAAGAAACAAAAAAATGTATTATTAAATGCCTATCAGAATGTGTGTCTTACCCTGATTCTAACAGCTCTCCCGAAGAGGGAAGCTTAGAACTATTCTGATCTAGGGACATGACTGATCCCTTGCTTTAAATAACAGATGGTGTGATGTGACATGTAGCAGTGATGCATGTCAGCTTTAGAATATGAATTAAGAATGTAGGAAAGGATTTCTTGAGCGGACAGTAATAGGAATGAAGTTGTTTGAAGAACTGTGGCAGCTACTGGTATAAAGAGGAACTATGAATATTTTACGTAGAAGTAGTCTCAGGATATTTATTTTCTTTATTTTTTTAAAGAAATAGTTAATTAAATTATGCCATTTCCATGGTAAATCTACATAATTGGCTAAAAACACACCTGAAGATGAAGGGCAGTATTTTTCTAGTGCTAATAAAAAATTATCAAGAGAGAAACCTTCTGACAGACATCAGAAGGGGGTAGAAAGAGTACCCGCCTCATTAGTTTAAGCAGGGCCTTATATACTTCTCAACTGGCTGCTGAGAATAGATAAAAAGAATAAACTCAAGGTTGTAAGAGCTTTTCTTTTACCAGACCCTTTCCCAAGGTTTACATCCTGAGATAACTTTGGCACAAGATTAGCCAGGGAGAATGGATTCCAGGGCAACATGTTTCTGGGTGAGATATACTGTTGCCATTAATCAGGGTCACACCTCTTGAGAAACAGGTTCCCAGGAAAGATTTGTTACAATTATAATCATAGAGCTTAAGAAAAGCATTTCCATGAGTAAGACATTGCACTGTGTGATCATTAGTTCTGGACCTAAAGAAAGGCCAGTTCTCAGGTGAGAAACATTGTAGGCTTAAGGAAAGCATGAGTTGAAAATGTCCACCTTCTCCTTCAAGGGCCCTAAGCTTTAACTCTCACAGGTCTTCTTGACTTACTCTCTTATTATGGAAACCTCACGTCATAAGCCAGGGCAGGAATTGCTGCATCCAAGAGTCTTCATACCATAAATGGGAGCTGAATAAGTGAAGGGATCACCCACTTCTTTCCATGTCTACGTGGAACTTAGCCTCATCAACAGACAGCTGGGAGCAGGATGAGAAAGCCTGACGTTCTCCCTTCCCAAGAAAGTAGACCTCTGACTGGGAGTTAGGTGGAGATGGAACCCTGGGTTGTTAATTGAGACAATGTGGAGTTGAATCTTCATCCTTTTTGTTGGGGGAAGGAAGGTAGGGTTTGGTTCAAATGTCACAGAATGCCTCAAATCTTACCAAATTTTGTTTGTTTATTTAAATATATATCTATTTACTGTATTTTTAGGGCCATTTTCAGACACTTTGGTGGCTGTCATTTTTATAGTTCTCCCCAGTTTCATTGATGTATTGGTCTCTGAAGCTCATCATGTTGTCATTTCAGAAGTGGCTTCCTCATGTCTATTTTTAAGTCTTCTCCCATAAGTCTATTCTTCTCAAGCTGGGATAGCCCATAGCCTGTGGGTAATCTGTGGTATTCCAGGAAGTTTGTCAGGGCATGGGATAAACTTGGAACATCTGCCTGTCTCTTGATTTAATCCACATATGTATAGGGAAAATATTTATATTAATACAATGACATTATGGTAATAACATATGTGAATGACATGGATTTTAAACATAAAATTCAATAGTTTGAAGAATTCTCCAGTAGTGAGCTATCTGAAGCAACACCTCCAGGCTCTTAACGTAAGCTTGCATTTTCTTGTAGAATCTGCAGTGGTCATTTGCCAAGTGACCTTTCTGTTGTTAGGCAAAGGGTGAATTATAGTACTGAATTTGACAAACACATGGAAAATAAAATTGTCTGTGACCTGTGATGATATCTACCTAAAAATCCCCAAGATTTTCTTGCTCAATATTACATATTAAATAATATTATATGCATAGCATAATGTATAATTAAACTAAAGGATGCAGCTTCTTCTTCAAGGGTCATGTAATTGAATTGAGAGCATGATGAAAGCAGTGTATTCTTTTTTCAATTTGAATTAAAATGTAAAACATATTACTGTAATATAAATATACAAAATTTAACAACAACAAAAAAGATCCTTTAATGATTAGTTCCAGTTAAAAAAAAGGGTATTAGATGTAAGGCCTCCTCTTTGCCCTCTACTTCTATTGAGATGTCCTTCTCAATTGCTCTTAATCTTTCTCTATTTTTTCTTCTTTCCCCTTAAGATTTGACTATGCAACTTTTTATGCTCACATCATTTTAACTGCATTCTCAAGGCTAATTATTCCCAAAAGAACATCTCTAATCTTGTCCTTTCTATCTCCCTTCCTTCCACCAATCTAATTACATAGAGTGTTGTGTTCCAGAAAAATACTGACAGATCATTTTCCCAGTTGAGTTCCCCAACTATTAAAATGAATCTCAACCCTCACTTTCATTTCCTCCAACTATTGACTCTAGTGCTGAATTTAGCACAGCCTCTAAAATGAAAGTCTGCTAATGATTCCAGGGAACTATAAAACATGAAAATTACAAATATTTCAATATACTGCCAGGAGAACATAATACAGTACTCGGTGTATTGCCACTTGACAAATAGTTTTAGACTTTTAAGGTTTCTTATGAAGCTAACATTAGTAGTTTGAAATGCTGTAATAGAATATCATGTACCTTCCTAATTTATCTTCAAGATACACAAATCATCAGGAAAAAATCTGTTTCTAAGACACTGATTGTGAAATATATTCCTGCTGTGTTAAGAGAGAGTAGAATATTTTCCTGCTTGCCAGTTACCTTATTTGTTATCTTATCTTTGATATTATATCATTTTTTGTACAAATACATTTGTCAACCTGAGTATTGACCATCACATTATTTCTTGTTACACATATCCAAAAAGGAACAAATTCCACTAGGTGATTTCTGCTGTTTTTCCTTTAATTGATGTTTTTATAGAAATCATTTTGGACTGAAGTGCTGAATCCATTTTCAAGGGTTCCAGTTTATCTATGGAACTCTGTGACACTTCTACTTCCTAACTAAACCCCAAATAAAAAAGTTGACATCTTATGCATTAGGTTTCTTGAAGATGAATTCAAATTAAAAATCTTCCACAGCAATATTAATTATTACCCATAATATATAACAAGTAAGTCTTTAACAAAAAACTAAATATTTTTAATTGTGCAATCTCTCTGTTTGATTTAAAATGACATCCACAAAGGATGAATAGATGCTGAGTCACACTCAGCTGTTAGAGTATCAATCCCACATTTGCTGGCTATATGGATTTGAAAAAAAAAAAAAACCCTAGAGTCAGGTGTTATATTCTTCATCAAAATGAATATAATAAAAAAGCATGACATTCACGAGATTACTTTAAACATTAAATGTGATAATGCCTATAAAGTGAACATTTGGTATATACTGAGTTTTGGCTATCAAGAAGGAAAATGTCAGGTTCTTTACCATGTGGTAGTTATCATTTTTAGAAGTGTAAGTTATTATTTCATGTTAGTTTCACAATTTGAAAAGAAATCAGTGAGTTATATAATACAGATGCACTATGGCCATTCAGGTAGTAACATCTAAGCTGAAATAGAATCAGACTGAGTCAGAAAACTCAACCATTATAAACTACTGCGTATAATCAAGAGCCCATAATATCTGAAAATAGCAGGAGGGGTTTGATTTAAGCACTTATCCTTAAGAACTCTTCAGGAGTTCAGCTGATTTTCTTCCCTTTTTCCAGAAAACAAAAATTCTTTTCTTCCTTTTTGCTAATGGGGAAAACATACTGAGCCACTTTTTTTTTTTTTTTTTAATTAGATCCTGCAAGTAGAAGTCTTCTGTTCTATAGCCTGTTTCAAGAGCCTAGAAGAATATTTGAGATTGTGAGGAAAAACAAATTTATTGACCCTAAAATATTGGAATATACATACCAACTCAGTATCAATAGATATTGAAATTCACACACACAAAAATAATCAAGTAATCTCTTTAATATTTCTCTCTCATATCATGTAAGGAGGTTGGGAAGATCCCCTGGAGAAGGGAAAGGCTACCCACTACAGTATTCTGGCCTGGAGAATTCAGGCAAGGAGTAAGACATGACTGAGTGACTTTCACTTTCACTTTTCACGGATTATTTGGGGCTTCCTTGGTGGCTCAATGGTAAGGAGTCCTCCTGTCAATGCAGGAGATGCAAGTTTGACCCCTGGGTCGGGAATAACCCCTGAAAAAGAAAATGGCAAACCATCCCAGTATTCTCGCTTGGGAAACCTTATTGACAAAGGAGCCTGGCAGGATATAGTCCATGGGTCAAAAAAAGTTGGACTTGACTTAGCAACTCAGTCAGTTTAGTTCAGTTCAGTCACTCAAGTCGTGTCCGACTCTTTGCGACCCCATGAATCACAGCACACCAGGTCTCCCTGTCCATCACCAACTCCCGGAGTTCACGCAAACTCATGTCCATCGAGTCGGTGAAGCCATCCAACCATCTCATCTTCTGATATCCCCTTCTCCTCCTGCCCTCAATCCCTCCCAGCATCAGAGTCTTTTCCAGTGAGTCAACTCTTCTCATGATGTGGCCAAAGTATTGGGGTTTCAGCTTTAGCATCAGTCCTTCCAATTAACATCCAGGACTGATCTCCTTTAGGATGGACTGGTTGGATCTCCTTGCAGTTCAAGGGACTCTCAAGAGTCTTCTCCAACACCACAGTTCAAAACCATCAATTCTTTGGTGCTCAGCTTTCTTCACAGTCCAACTTTCACATCCATACATGACCGCTGGAAAAACCATAGCCTTGACTAGACAGACCTTGTTGGCAAAGTAATGTCTCTGCTTTTGAATATGCTATCTAGGTTGGTCATAACTTTTCTTCCAAGGAGTAAGCGTCTTTTAATTTCATGGCTGCAGTCACCAACTGCAGTGATTTTGGAGCCCCCAAAAATAAAGTCTGACTCTGTTTCCACTGTTTCCTCATCTATTTCCCATGAAGTGATGGGACTAGATGCCATGGTCTTAGTTTTCTGAATGTTGAGCTTTAAGACAACTTTTTCACTCTCCTCTTTCACTTTCATCAAGAGGCCTTTTAGTTCCTCTTCACTTTCTGCATAAGAGTGGTGTCATCTGCCTATCTGAGGTTATTAATATTTCTCCCAGCAATCTTGATTCCAGCTTGTGTTTCTTCCAGTCCAGCGTTTCTCATGATGTACTCTGCATATAAGTTAAATAAGCAGGGTGACAATATACAACCTTGACGTACTCCTTTTCCTATTTGGAACCAGTCTGTTGTTCCATGTCCAGTTCTAACTGTTGCTTCCTGACCTGCATACAGATTTCTCAAAAGGCAGGTCAGGTGGTCCGGCATTCCCATCTCTTTCAGAATTTTCCACAGTTTATTGTGATCCACACAGTCAAAGGCTTTGGCATAGTCAGTAAAGCAGGAATAGATGTTTTTCTGGAATTCTCTTGCTTTTCCCATGATCCAGCGGATGTTGGCAATTTGATCTCTGGTTCCTCTGCCTTTTCTAAAACCAGCTTGAACATCTGGAAGTTCACAGTTCACATATTGCTTAGCAACTAAACAACAACAAAAATGGATGTATTTAGTTTGAGTCTCAGGTAGACTGAAATAATATTAATTTGTTGTGGACACTGCTAAAGGAAGATGTATTGTGGCCTGAAAAGTTATTCAAACCACCAACCCCACCACCAAGGATTGCTTAAGGGGAACTAGCAATAGTCCTTAAAATTGTTGTTTAGTTGCTAAGTTGTGTCTGACTCTTTGCAACCCCATGGACTGCAGCACACCATGAAAAGTCTTCCCTATCCTTCACTACCTCCCAGAGTTTGCTCAAATTCATGTCCATTTAGTGGATGATGCTATCCAACCATCTTATCCTCCATCACCCCTTTCTCTTCCTGCTCTCAATATTTCTCAGCATCAGGGTCTTTTCCAATGAGTGAGCTCTTCGTATCAGGTGACCAAAGTATTGGAGATTCGGCTTCAGCTTCCAATGAATATTCAGAGTTGATTTCTTTTAGGATTGACTGGTTTGATCTTACAGTTCAAGGGACTCTAAAGAGTCTTCTCCAACACCTGAATTCAAAAGCATCAGTTCTTCAGCACTCATCCTTTCCTGTGGTCCAACTCTCACATCTGTACATGACTACTGGAGAAACCATAGCTCTAACTACTTAAAACTTTGTCTGAAAAATGATGTTTCTGCTTTTTAATACACTAAGTTTGTTATAGCTTTTATTCCAAGGAGCTATTGTCTTTTAATTTTGTGACTGTAGTCATCGTCCACAGTGATTTTGGAGCCCAAATAAATAAAATCTGCCACTGTTTCCACTTTGTCCCCATCTATTTGCCATGAAATGATAGTACCAGATGCCATGATCTTAGTTTTTTGAATGTTGAGTTTTAATGTTGTAAAGTCCTTAAATATAGCCAGTCAATTTGTATCCAGATTTTTTACTTCCAGTTATCTTTTCTGTCAGATCTCTAAATGTTAGCATGCTACTTTCTCCTCAGTACTCTCTTCTGATTGAAAAACAAACAAACAAACAAAATTCAAACCTCAAAACTTCATTTAGATATAATTGGCAAATACTAAATGACATATATTAAAATGTCAAGTTTGGTGGGTTTTGACTTATACTTGTGAAGCCCCAACCCTGTCATCTTTTTGCTTTTGCTCTGAATTTCCTTCTCCTTTAGAGCCATAATCAACATTTGTTTATAATCTATACCACCCTGTCTTGGTGTTTTAAATGGGCCTCAAAAACATCACCACACTACAGTTGTTCCAGTCATAACCAACAGCGCTAAATATGCAGATAGTTTTTAAATTATTTGGAGAAGGAAATGGCAATGCACTCCAGTATTCTTGCCTGGAGAATTCCATGGACAGAGGAGCCTGGTGGGCTACAGTCCATGGGGTCACAAAGAGTTGGACATGTCTGAGCGACAAACACTTTCACACTTTCAATTATTATAGTAGCTTGGTCTTTTATCATGTGGATAAACATCTTTTAAACTTATAGAACAAGTATGTTTTGTGGGTGTGTTTTGCATATCCTTCAGATAAGCTATCTTCTTTTGTACTTTGTTTCTTCTGGAGAACTATGTGTTAAGTCTCTTCAGTTGTGCCTGACGCTTTGTGACCCTATGTACTATAGCCTGCCAGGTTTCTCTGTCCATGGGATTCTTCAGGCACGAATACTGGAGTGGGTTTCCACTTCCTCTTCTAGGCTATCTTCCCGACTCAAGGATTAAAGCCACATTTCTTATGTCTCCTGCACTGGTAGGTGGGTTCTTTATCACCAGTGACACCTCAGAAGCCCTGGCGACATAGCTACAAGGGAATTTTTAAATTCTTGTAGAGCCTGGGTGAGAAGTGATTCTAGCTGGGAACATTCAGAGCCAAGGGATGATACACTGAGATGGAGAAAGGACAAGGAAATGAAACAAAACTCTTTCACCAGGCTTGTGGATGTGTGTTTAATGTCCACTAAAGGGCTGTTACACTGAAAGATGAAATTCTTAACAGCAATTGTTTAGGAGAGGATTGGAGGTTCAATAACTTTCCCATGAGGCACTATCCTTGCCCAGGTTCACATCAAAATTGATGGGCAACATATGAACAAGCTAGGAACACTTTATGATGCCTATATTCCCTAGATCTGGAGTGTTATTTTGCGTATCATAGAAGATGTTTCCTACTGATTTTGGAAGAAGATTGTAAACTAGTATTACAGTCAATTTCCAGGGATGTATGAGAGAATGATTCTTCCAGATAATACTGTAAAGATTGCCTTTTACTAATAGCAATCTCATAAGAATTGAGTTCCAATGTTGGCTTATTTCATCTTCCAACTATATTGAATAATTGTCTTCCCCAACTGGGATTGTGCTTCCAGTATATAAATCATTGCTAGCCCAATATTGTCTGAGACTCTTAGATCTAGACCATGAATATTGTACATCCAGTGCATTTTTTAAAAAAAGATTCAGTTTGTATAGTCTTCCATATATGGTAAGCCACATTCAGCTATCACAAAGATCCAAGAAGGAGAACTCACATTTGAAAAGTTTGATATTTTTTCCATTGTGTGTGTGTGTGTGTGTGTGTGTGTGTGTATGTGTATGTATATATACATACACATACACACACACACACAATGGAAAAAATGTATATATATATATACATTTCTCTCAATCCTTCAGAAAACCAGGTGTAGAGATCTTAGATTATGAAGTGTGTCCAGCAATAAACACTGAATAAGTTTTTGAATTTTGGTGGCTATAGTACATGGAAATTAGTAAGAGAATCGATACAAAATTATTGGACTATTAAGACACAAAATCCTGGGATATTAGTTTTCTAATGCTATAGAAACAAATCATCAAACCATTAGTACTTTATACTGCACAAAGATGTTATCTTAAAGTTGTAGAAGTCAGAGTCTAAACTTGCTAAGCAGGGCTCCACTCCGTTTGCAGGTTCTGGGAAGAATATCTCTATGTCTTTTCTAGTTTCAAGGGATCTCCTGAATACAGGCTCATAGCCCCACATTGTTCCTGTTGTTGTTTAGTTGCTAAATTGTGTCTGAGTCTTTTTGTGATCCCATGGCCTGTAGCCTTCCAGACTCCTCTGTCCATGGGATTTCCCAGGCAAGAATTATGGAGTAGATTGCCACTTCCTTCTCCAGGAGATCTTCCTGATGTAGAGGCGAGATCAAACCTGTTTTCTTTCATTGGCAGGTAGATTCTTTACCACTGAGTCACCAGGGAAACCCTCATAGCTCTATACTCCATCCTAAAGTCAGCAGTATAGCAGCTTCCAGTCTCTCTCTCTCCTTGGTTTTTGATTTCACAATGCCTTTACTCGAATCTTCCTACCTCCTTATTATAAGAACCCTTATGATTATGTTGGGACCACACATATAGTCCAGGCAATCTCACTGTCAGAAAACCATTAGTTTATTCACGGACACAATGTCTGTTTTGCCAAAAGGTAACATATTCAGTGGTTGCTGGAAACCAGGACATAAACATCTTTCAGGGTTCACATCAGGATAACATATCCCAAGTGTTATCAATCTAAAAGCCAAGAAGAGAGAAAATTTCCACATACCAGCCAAGATGAAATAAATCAGGAAACATGTATGAAAATGAAGCAGTTGAAGAAAAGCAGTGAAAGGCAGTGTCTATACCAGGAGCCACATATCTGTTTTTATAAATAATATTGGAAAATAATCATGTTCATTCATTTTTATGTTGCCTGTGGTTGTGTTAAATTCTGAAATGAACATTCTACTAAATTCCTAGGGCTGCTTAACAAAGTGCTTCAAGCTCTATACATTTTTTCTCTAATAGTTCTAGAGGGTGGAAGTCCAAAATCTGTAACTTCATATGTTATTTGAAGGTTCAAGGGGAGGAATACTTCTTTTAGCTTTTGCTAGTTTCAGCAATCCTTGACATTCCTTACTTTATAGAGAATTAGTCCAATCTCTGTTTCCATCTCCAAATGGCCTCTTCTCTGTGCGTTGTTTTCCACATTTTTCTGTTGCTAGAAATATACCAGTCATTGTTTAGGGCCTACTCCTATCCAGTATGATCTCACCTTAACTCGATTATATCTGCATGACCTATTTCCAAATAAGGTCACATTCAGAGATTCCCAGGGTTGAACTTCAGCATATCTTTTTTTTAAGAGAACACAATCCAACCCATAATAGATATCAAAAAACACTTAAAATGTTTTCCTAAGATGGAAAATAACAGTTATCCTACCTCACATTCTGCTTGCTATCAATCAGTGGTGGGCTCTCAACACTTTGTGTGCTGTGTGCTAAATTCCTTCAGTTGTGTCCAACTCTGTGTGACCTATGGACTGTAGGCCACCAAGCTCCTTTATCCATGGGATTCTCCAGGCAAGAATACTGGAATGTATTGCCACGCACTCCTCTAGAGGATCTTCAAGACCCAAGGATTGAACTTGCATCTCTTATGTCTCCTGCATTGGCAGGCAGGTTCTTTACTGTTAGCGCCACCTGAGAAGTCCTCATACTACTCTATATAAATACCAGATCCCTCCAGAAAAAGAAAAATAAGTCATTTCAATGGTAGCATAATAAAATTGCATTTGAAATAGAAATATTAAAGATGTAGTGTGTGCTTAGTCATGTCCAACTCTTTGCAACCCCAAGAAGAGTAGCCCACCAGACTCTTCTGTCCATGGAATTCTCTAGGCATGAATACTGGAGTGGGTTGCCATTTCCTATTCTAAGGGATCTTAGCAACCCAGGGACTGAACACACATCTCTGTGTCTCCTTCATTGGCCAGGGGATTCTTTTCCACTGTGCCACCTGTACATTCAAAGTCATGATGTTTTCCATGAGTGAATATTTTTGGTTCCCATGTAATCACATAGCCTCATTTGAAAAGCTAGATGTGTACTCTTCCTTATTTTGGTTTCAGGTCTTATTTTTAATTCTTTTTGATAAAGTTATTCATGCACTTAACCTTATATGCCCCAAAACTCAGGATATATCATAGAGTAGCATACACAGAAATATATAATGGATGTGACTATTTCTCTACAGCCAGAGTAAAATTTTGAAGTGCTACTTTCTTTCTTTATTAGAAAGCAGAGACATTACTTTGTCAACAAAGGTCTGTCTAGTCAAGGCTATGGTTTTTCCAGTGGTCATGTATGGATGTGAGAGCTGGACTGTGAAGAAAGCTGAGCACCAAAGAATTGATGCTTTTGAACTGTGGTGTTGGAGAAGACTCTTAAGAGTCCCTTGGACTGCAAGGAGATCCAACCAGTCCATCCTAAAGGAGCTCAGTCCTGGGTGTTCTTTGGAAGGAATGATGCTAAAGCTGAAACTCCAGTACTTTGGCCACCTCATGCAAAGAGTTGACTCATTGGAAAAGACTCTAATGCTGGGAGGGATTGACAGGAGGAGGAGAAGGGGATGACAGAGGATGAGATGGCTGGATGGCATCACCGATTTGGTGGACGTGAGTTTGAGTGAACTCCGGGAGTTGGTGATGGACAGAGAGGCCTGGCGTGCTGCAGTTCATGGGGTCGCAAGAAGTCAGACACAACTGAGCGACTGAACTGAACTGCACTTTCTTTCTTTATAGTTTCGTTATTTGGAATAAATTTTATCTAGACCTCTCTTTCAGGGCTTCTCTGGTAGCTCAGCTGGTAAAAAACCCACCTGCAATTCATGAGACTCTGGTTGAATTCCCGAGTTGGAAAGATCCCCTGGAGAAGGGAATGGCTACCCACTCCATTTTGGCCTGGAGAATTCCATGGACTGTATAGTCCATGCGTTCACAAAGAGTTGGACTCTACTGAGTGAATTTCACAAACCTCTCTTTGTTTTTCAGTGGCTAAGTATGTTTTATTTTTCTGCTACCTGTTAAATTGAAGCTGCTGTCTCAGAGATTGTCTTATTTTGTAAATATATCCAAAGGGTTTTAAACAATAAGCCTTTCTGATAAATATAATATGTGATTATAAAAGTTCTCATACGTGATGTTTATCTTAATGGGAACCACAGATGCTCTGATTCAGTGGGATGATATATCCTTTTGGAGTTCTATATTGCCTCTCTGGTATAGTATTAAGGCTGAAAGGAGTGAATACCAAGTTTTAGAAATGTAGATGGAGGGGGAGGTGGTTAGTCACTAAGTCCTGTTCAACTCTTGCAACACCATGGACTGTCATCTGCCCAGATCCTCTGACTATAAAATTCTTCAGGCAAGAATACTGGAGTGAGTTGCCATTTCCTTCTCCAGGGGATCTTCTCAACCCAGAATCAAACCCAGGTCTTCTGCCTTTTAGGCAGATTTTTACCCACTGAGTTACGAAGGAAGAGCCAATCATAAATTAGGGGGAAATAGCATATCATATGGAGAAGGCGATGGCACCCCACTCCAGTACTCTTGCCTGGAAACTCCCATGGATGGAGGAGCCTGGTAGGCTGCAGTCCATGGGGTTGCTGAGAGTTGGACACGACTCAGTGACTTCACTTTCACTTTTCACTTTCCTGCATTGGAGAAGGAAATGGCAACCCACTCCAGTGTTCTTGCCTGGAGAATCCCAGGGACGGTGGAGCCTGGTGGGCTGCCGTCTATGGGGTCACACAGAGTCGGACAG
This sequence comes from Redunca redunca, assembly GCA_006410935.1. Lineage (NCBI taxonomy): Eukaryota > Metazoa > Chordata > Mammalia > Artiodactyla > Bovidae > Redunca > Redunca redunca. The sequence continues at coordinate 141,791 of SJYQ01001618.1, read as the reverse complement.
GACTGAAGCAATTTAGCAGCAGCAGCAGCATATCATAAGGTTTGTTTTGGAAAAAAAAATCATCCTTACTTGTGATCATTATTTGCTATTGATTAGTCTGGGTCATTAGATACATTTTTCCTCACAAATTACAGGATGTTTCAAATATTTGTATGAAGAAGAAATGTCATTGTAGTGTAATTAATATTTTTACAGAAGACAATCATATTTAAATATGATCTATATGAAGGCAAACTATTATGAAGCAAATTTACTCATGCATTTGTTTATGCTCATTTTACTCTCTATAAAATTTCATAATTATCATTCATCATATTTTATTACACTCATTCATTTATATGACTGTCACTCCTTCTAAACTGTTAAGACCTTCAAGGTAGGACAATGCTTCATTTATCTCTGTAACCACTACCTGCGTTCTAACATATGGTAGTCATTTAATAAATGTTTGGGGTTTAAAAAAATAAATTAAGAATAAACTGGCATAGTTCCTACTAATTAAGCAGTGTATACACATGCAGTAAAAACTGAATATGCAAATAAGTCATAATGAATTTTATTTGAGACATTAAATATATATAAATTGAAATTTTATATTGATTGAAAGCATGCCATATGCTTTGGTGATGTTCTGCTTTGTTCAATTTAATGAGAAAGATGGCAAGTAAACTTCATATGTTCCAAGAAATTGGGACTCCACAAATTTCCTGATAGGATGTTNTTTTATAAATAAGTAACATAGGCTTAGATATATTTCTAAGATGAAATAGCTAGCAAGTATTAGAGACTGATTATTTCTGATTCTATATCCATATTATTTCTATTTTCAAAGACATGATAGTGTGGTGGTAAATATTTCACAGCTAGCTAGAAGTGATTGGGTCTGATTTATTGCATTTACTGATTTTCATGGCACAAATACTCTTGCCTTGACTTATTTCAAGCTATCAATATCATTTCAATGAAAGTGGAGTTTAAAATAAAATTTAACTCTTGGGTGCTAGTAACAAGCACCTCCAACACATCCCTGCAGAAACAAATGATTCTTTTATGGACAGCTATAATATTAGGAAACACAGTCATAACAAAGACATCAATTATTCAGGCTGTTAATGCTGGGTTAAGACAGCAAGAAATGGCATTAGGAATTTAAAACATCAAGAAAAAGTGGGCAGACATGGTCAGATCAGGAATTCCAGTGGTTAGATACCAGGAGAGAACACAAGATAACAAATAAGAAAATTCACAAAATTCTTATAGTCAGCACATCTTTCCCATGTCTCATTATGAGATATTTTATGAATTATGTCTTTCAAATAGTATCATCTTTAATTACAAAAATATGGAAACAACTCGGATGCCAGTTAGCAGCACAATTAATCATAAATAAATGGTACAAGAGTCATATAATGGAATACTGTACAGCAGTGAAAAAGAATGAGCTACTGCCCAAGTTAGCATGGATGAACCTCAATAATATTCAATTCAGTTCAATTCAGTCGCTCAATCATGTCTGACTTTTGCAACCCCGTGATCTACAGCACTGCAGGCCTCCCTGTCCATCACCAACTCCTGGAGTTTACTCAAACTCATGTCCTTGAGTTGGTGATACCATCCAACCATCTCATCCTCCATTGTCCCTTGCTTCTCCTGCCTTCAATATTTTCCAGCATCAGGGTCTTTTCCAATGAGTCAGTTCTTCACATCAGGTGGCCAAAGTATTGGAGTTTCAGCTTCAGCATCAGTCTTTCCAATGAATATTCAGGACTGATTTCCTTTAGGAAGGACTGGTTAGATCTCTTTGCAGTCCAAGGGACTCTAAAGAGTCTTCTCCAACACCACAGTTCAAAAGCATCAATTCTTTGGCACTCAGCTTTCTTTATAGTCCAACATGACTACTGGAAAAACCATAGTTCTGACTAGTTGGACCTTTGTTGGCAAAGTAATATCTCTGCTTTTTAATATCTAGGTTGGTCATAACTTTTCTTCCAAGGAGCAAGTGTCTTTTAATTTCATGTCTGCAATTCACCATCTGCAAAGCTTTTGGAGTCCAAAAAATAAAGTCTGTCACTGTTTCCACTGTCTCCCCATCTATTTGCCATGAAGGGATGGGACCAGATGCCATGATCTTAGGTTTTTGAATGTTGAGTTTTAAGCCAACTTTTTCACTCTCCTTTTTCACTTTCATCAAGAGGCTCTTTAGTTCTTCTTCACTTTCTGCCGTAAGTGTGGTGTCATCTGCATATCTGAGTTTGTTGATATTTCTCCCGGCAGTCTTGATTCCAGCTGTGCTTTATGCAGTCCAGCATTTTGCATGATGTACTCTGAATATAAGTTAAATAAGCAGGGAGACAATATACAGGCTTGAAGTACTCCTTTCCCTTTCCTTTTCATGGAACCAGTCTTTTTATTCATGTCCAGTTCTACCTTTTGCTTATTGAACTGCATACAGATTTCTCAGGAGGCAGGTAGAGTGGTCTGGTATTCCCATCTCTTTCAGAATTTTCCACAGTTTGTTGTGATCCACACAGTCAAAGGCTTTGGCATAGTCAATAAAGCAGATGCGTTTTTGGAACTCTTGCTTTTTTTGATGATCCAACAGATGTTGGCAATTTGATCTCTGGTTCCTCTGCCTTTTCTAAATCCAGCTTGAACATCTGGAAGTTCACAGTTCAGGTACTGTTGAATCCTGGCTTGGAGAATTTTGAGCATCACTTTGCTAGCCTTTGAGATGAGTGCAATTATGTAGTAGTTTGAGCATTCTTTAGCATAGGCCAATGACAAAATATCTTGACTTCCAACTTTTGCATTCCAGTCTCCTATGATAAAAAGGACATATTTTGGGGGTGTTCTAGAAGGTCTTGTAGGTCTTTATAGAACTGTTCAACTTCAGCTTCTTCAGCATTACTGGTTGGGGCATAGATTTGGATTACTGTAATATTGAATGGTTTGCCTTGGAAACAAACAGAGTTCATTCTGCCTTTTGAGATTGCACCCAAGTACTGCTTTTCAGATTCTGTTGTTGACTGTGAGGGCTGCTCCATTTCTCCTAAGGGATTCTTGCCCACAGTAGTAGATATAATGGTCAGCTGAATTAAATTCACCCATTCTGTCCATTTTAGTTTACTGATTCTTAAAATGTGCATGTTTACTCTTGCCATCTCCTGCTTGACCACGTCTAATTTACCTTGATTCATGGACCTAACACTCTAGGTTCCTATGCAATATTGCTTTTTACAGCATCAGTCTTTACTTCCATCACCAGTCATATCTACAACTAAGCATTGTTTTTGCTTTGTCTCTGTCTCTTCATTCTTTTGGAGTTATTTCTCCACTCTTCTTCAGTAACATATTAGGCACATACTGACCTGGAGATTTCATCTTTCAGTGTTATATATTTTTGCCTTTTCTTACTATTCATGGGGTTCTCGAGGCAAGAGTACTGAAGTGGTTTGCCATCTCCTTCTCAAGTGGACCATGTTTTGTGAGAACACTCCACCATGACCTGTCTGTCTTGAGTGGCCCTACATGGCATGACTCATAGTTTCATTGAGTTAGATGAGGCTGTGGCCCATATGATCAGTTTGATTTGTTTTCTGTGATTGTGGTTTTCATTCTCTGAAAGATAAGGATAAGAGGTTTATGGAAGCTTCATGATTGGAGAGACTGACCATGGGGGAAACTTGGTCTTGTTCTGATGGGTGAGGCCTTGCTCAGTAAATCTTTAATGTAATTTTATGTTGAGGGCCAGGGTTGTGTTTCCTCCCTGTTGTTTGATATGAGACCACACCATGGTGGAGGTAATGAAGATAATGGAAACCTCCTTCAAAAGGTCCTATGCATGCACTGCTACAAAGCCCCTGACCCTGCAGCAGGCCACTGCTTACCCATGCCTCTGCAGGAGACTCCTGAACACTCACAGATAGGTCAGGGTCATTCTCTTGTGGGGTCACTGCTCTTTTCTCCTGGGTCCTGGTGCACGCAAGGTTTTGTTTGTGTAGATCACAACAAACTGTGGAAAATTCTTCAAGAGATGGGAATACCAGACCACCTTAATTGCTTTATGAGAAATCTGTATGCAGGTCAAGAAGCAACAGTTAGAACCGGATATGGAACAACAGACTAGTTCCAAATTGGGGAAGGAGTATGTCAAGGCTGTATATTGTCACCCTGCTTATTTAATTTATATGCAGAGCATATCATGTGAAATGCTGGACTGGATGAAGCACAAGCTGGAATCAAGAAGAAATGTCAATAACCTCAGATATGCAGATGACACCGCACTTATGGCAGAATGTGAAGAGGAACTGAAGAGGCTCTTTTTTTTTAAGTTCTACCAGTTTATTGCTACCAACCCATCACCCTCCATCCTCATGCACACATGTTCAGTCATGTAACCCCATGGACTGCAGCCCGCCAGGCTCCTCTGTCCATGGACTCTTCCAGGCAAGAATACTGGAGTGGGCTGTCATTTCCTTCTCTTGAAGAGGCTCTTGATAAGTGTTAAAGAGGAGAGTGGAAAAACTGGCTTAAAACTCAACATTCAAAAACCTAAGATTATGGCATCTAGTCCCATCACTTCATGGCAAATAGATGGGGAAACAATGGAAATGGTGACAGACTTTGTTGTCTTGGGCTCCAAAATCACAGCAGATGGTGACTGCAGCCATGAAATTAAAAGACACTTGCTCCTTGGAAGAAAAGCTATGACCAATCTAGACAGCATATTAAAGAGCAGAAACATTACTTTGCCAACAAAGGTCCATCTAGTCAGAGCTATGGTTTTTCCAGTAGACATGTACGGATGTAAGAGTTGGACTATAATGAAAGTTGAGCAATGAAGAATTGATGCCTTTGAACTGTGGTGTTGGAAAAGACTCTTGAGAGTCCTTTGGACAGAAAGGAGACCAAGCCAGTTAATTCTAAAGGAAATCAGTCCAGGATATTCATTGGAAGGGCTGATGCTGAAACTAAAACTCCAATACTTTGGCCACCTGATGTGAAGAACTGACTCATTGGAAAAGACCCTGATGCTGGGAAAAATTGAAGGCAAGAGGAGAAGGGGACAACAGAGCATGAGATGGTTGGATGGCATCACTGACTTGATGAGCATGAGTTTGAGCAAGCTCCAGGACTTGGTGATGGACAGGGAAACCTGGTGTTCTGCAGTCGATGGGGTTGCAAAGAGTTGGACACACTGAGTGACTGAACTGAATAACAAAATGGTCACAAAAATGCACACAGAAGGATTCCATTTAAACATATTTTAAAAAGAATACATTTGAATCAGTTCTAATGAGATGGATGAAACTGGAGCTGATTATACAGAGTGAAGTAAGCCAGAAAGAAAACATCAATACAGTATACTAACACATATATATGGAATTTAGAAAGATGGTAATGATAACCCTGTATGCAAGACAACAAAAGAGACACAGATGTATAGAATGGAGTTTTGGACTCTGAGGGAGAGGGAGAGGATGGGATGATGTGGGAGAATGGCATTGAAACATGTATACTATCATGTAAGAAACGAATCACCCGTCTATGTTCGATACAGGATACAGGATGCTTGGGCTGGTGCACGGGGATGATCCAGAGAGATGATATGGGGTGGTAGGTGGGAGGGGGGGTTCAGGATTGGGAACTCATGTACACCCATGGCGGATTCATGTCAATGTATGGCAAAACCAATACAGTATTGTAAAGCAAAATAAAGTTAAATTAAAAATTAAAAAAAAAATAAAAAACAGGCAAAAGTAATCAATATATTATTTAACATTTACAAAGATAGTAAAAGCTTCTACAAAATTCAAAGGAATAATTGACAAAACAATTCTGAGTAGTGACTTTCTGCAAGGACAGAATTGGGGGATTTGAGTTGATTGTGGTAATAAAAGTGATTCTGCATGTTAGTAATGTTCTGTTTCTTGACCTCATGTCTGTATATACATTGTTGAATTTTACTTATTCTTTAATCTTGCTTATGTGTTAACACATATTATAAGATTGTAAAAACTTTTGAAAATTTAATAGCAATTATAGTCATAACTCATAGGAAGTATACAAGATCATTTTAAACTATTATCTCTGCTTGTCGTGGATGCATGGTGTTTTGGTATGCAAACAGGAATGAAATTAGTGCTATATAAGGTTTGTGAGGACTTTTCTTTGTGTGCACCCCTATTCTTAGTGATGAGAGTAGTCAAAGCACATGGAAAGCACTTGAAAATCATCAAATCTGATCATCTTCATCCTTGATTGTTTGATCAACATAGTTGGTATAAAAATGAAATGTTGCAACATTAAAATAAGAGCAATCAAGTCTAAAATTAATTCAAAACCGAAAAACATAAGTTCAAGAAACAGAATGATTTAGATAGTTAAAAAAAAAGGACAATGTAAACATTCTTGTGAAAATGAAAATCTTTGGGAAATTTAGGTATTCTTTTATATTAAAAACATGTAATATAGTAGGCCTAGAATATTGGAATATATGCTGAACGATGTTAAATTCTACAACAGATGTCAGTGTGCTAAAAATGAAATTTCATGCCTCTAAGTTAGTGAAAGTGAAAGTGAAGTCTCTCAGTCCTGACTCCTTGTGACCCCATGGACTGTAGTCTACCAGGCTCCCCTGTCCCTGGGATTCTTCAGGCAAGAATACTGGAGTGGGTTGCCATTTCCTTCTCCAGGGGATCTTCCCGACCCAGGGATCGATCCCAGATCTCCTGCATTGCAGGCAAGACGCTTTAACCTCTGAGCCACCTCTAAGTTAGTGGCTTTATATAAATCATATAATTATATATAAAGTAGTGCTGAGATAAATCAAATGAAAAAAAGCAGTTAACATCCCAATGTACATCCCAATGTACATAATAACAACCACAGAAGATTTTTTTTTTAACAGCTAAATGGACTATGTAGGGCTCATCACAGATAATTTGAAATAGCAGAAGTGGATAAAAAGTATGCATTATCTCTTCATTGGCTAATAGAGTTAATAATCATTGATTCAGTTGTTATACTATACATCATATTGACCTTACACAATGTAGAGCGAGCTCACATTTAAGAACTGACACTTTAACATGAAAAAGGAATTTTGGTGCCAAAATTCAACCAGATATTTTGACTGAATAGTATTAGTAAGGCTGAGAGCACATACAGGATTTCCAGGACAGATATTGTTGGTTTTTTTTTTTTTTTTTTTTTTTTTTTTATT
>SJYQ01001618.1:54001-128592 GCA_006410935.1 Redunca redunca | reverse complement strand
GTCATGTATGGATGTGAGAGGTGGACTGTCAAGAAGGCTGAGCACCGAAGAATTGATGCTTTTGAACTGTGGTGTTGGAGAAGACGCTTGAGAGTCCCTTGGACTGCAAGGAGATCCAACCAGTCCATTCTGAAGGAGATCAGCCCTGGGATTTCTTTGGAGGGAATGATGCTGAAGCTGAAACTTCAGTACTTTGGCCACCTCACGTGAAGAGTTGACTCATTGGAAAAGACCCTGATGCTGGGACGGATTGGGGACAGGAGGAGAAGAGGACGACAGAGGATGAGATGGCTGGATGGCATCACTGACTCGATGGACGTGAGTCTGAGTGAACTCCGGGAGTTGGTGATGGACAGGGAGGCCTGGCGTGCTGTGATTCATGGGGTCGCAAAGAGTCGGACACAATTGAGTGACTGAACTGAACTGAACTGACTGAAGAACTTCCATACTTGAAAAGGAGTTGATTAAAAAAAATTAAGCAACAAAGGTCTAACATATATACAACTAGAGTCTTTATAGGAGAAAAATCAAAGAACTGGGATAGAACAAAAAAAAATTTTAATTTTTTTATTTAAAAATTAAAATTTTTAATTAATGTGTACACTCTGAAACAAAACATAACTTGAGCCTATAGATGAGGATGTCACAGTGCATAACTAGAAAAAAAATATTCTAGGCCAGTCAAGACATTTTCTAGTAATACTGTTAAGCTTTGAAATAAAACTTCAGAGGTCAAAAAAGACATACTTCTTTGTAAGAGGAAGAGTATCAAATTACTATCAGATATTTATTTGTACAACAACACTTTATGCTAAAAGATAATAGAGTAACATTTAGCCTGCACATAGAAAGCCAGGTAGTTTAGTTATGATTTTGTACCCAGGCAAATTGACTTTCAAGTATAATGGCTGTAGACAAATGACTACACATGCAAGATTTTCAAGATGTTGTNCCTGCACATAGAAAGCCAGGTAGTTTAGTTATGATTTTGTACCCAGGCAAATTGACTTTCAAGTATAATGGCTGTAGACAAATGACTACACATGCAAGATTTTCAGGATGTTGTTCTTATGAGCCTCTTTTCATAAATCAAATAATGGGTGAGCTTTAGACAGGTAAAAATGAATAGATAGTTATTAGCATAAGGATTGTGTTGAACAATGCATATAAATTTATTTTTATAACTCAGTCTAATTGACAGACTTAAGGAAGATGTTGTAGTGTGTAATGATGATATATTTTCATAATACAGACATAGGATAACTTAATTGTTAGTGTGACAAGAGAGCATAAAAATAAAATAAACTTGATGATTTCCTTTGATTACTGAAAGAAAAAAATGTTTGCTCAAATTAATGCTGAGGATAAATGAGGAAGCAGATATAATATGCTCATAATGTTTAAAGTAGGGAAGCACTAGATACACCTATGAAGGAAAAGGAGATGAAGGAGGAGAAGAGGAAGAGAGAAAATATATGGTAGGATGAAGGGAAGAGGATGAGAATGGGAATATTTTATCAGCGTTCTGTACAAAAATAATCTTTTTGACAAAAGGATGAGATGAGAGAAATAAAGTGATCAAATCACACTGTAAAATTCTCTCTCCCTTTGTCTCTGCTCCTTTCTCCCTCTCTCTCTGCTCTTTCTTTGTCTTCTCTCTCTGATAGAATTTCAGTTGAATATATTTATTTTGTCAAATCAACTGCTGCAATGAAAAAAATCTAACATTGTCTAACAAAAAATCCAACACTATGCTGTGAGCCAGAGATTTTCCTTAAAGATATTCCAGAAAGATTAGAAGAGTAGAAAGAATGCTGGCTGCCATGACAGCTCTCAATTCCAAATTTTATCTCCCTATGTTCATAAAATTTCTGAAATGTGTCCTGTATTCCCTTCTGTGTTTATTGCTGTGCCAGTTACTGTGTTTGGGGTTCCCAGGTGGTGCTAGAGGTAAAGAACGCGCTGTCAATGCAGGAGACATAAGTGACACATGTCACTTCGTGATCGCTGAGTCAGAAAGATTCCCTGGTGGAGCATGGCAGTCCACTCCAGTATTTTTGCCCGGAGAATCCCATGGACAGAGGAGCCTGCCAGGCTACAGTCCATAGGGTCTCAAAGAGTCGGACACTACATTATTGTGGTCCTTAGTGCTAAAGATATTCAAATGCCTTGAGAGAAAACTCTTCATACAGAGTATCAATTTAAGTGGATAAACCTTGTCCAGGGATATATACAGTTAAAAAATAAGGATAAAAAAGCATTTATCAGGATAAAGATATTTCCAAGGTTGGTATAAGATAGTAATGGTGAAAATGAAGAATAGAAGTTGGTCAAAGATATAGTTGAAACTTGTTTGGGGTAGGTGATAATAAACAGAGAATTATTAAAGGATGACTTTAATGTTTTTGGCTTGCATACCTAGAAAGATGCTTTTGACATCACTAGTAAAAGGAATACCAGAGGAGAATAAGGTTTGAAAGGAAGAAAATAAGTTTAACTTTCAATATACAATTTGAGATACCCCAGAACATTTGATGGAGAAGACTCTTGAGAGCCCTTTGGGCAGCAAGAAGATCAAACCTGTCAGTCCTAAAGGAAATCAACCCTGAATATTCATTGGAAGGACCGATGTTGAAGCTGAAGCTCCTATACTTTGGACACCTGATGCAAAGAGCTGACTCATTGGAAAAGTCCTTGATGCTGGGAAGGATTGAGGACAGGAAGACAGAGGGATGACAGAGGATGAGATGGTTGAATGGCATCACCAACTTGATGAACATGAGTTTGAGCAAACTCTGAGAGATTGTGAAGGACAGGGAAGCCTGGCATGCTGCAGTCCACGGAGCTGCAGAGTTTGACATGAGTGAACAACAACTCAAAATAAATATCTAGAGCCCCAAGGAGAATTTTGAAATTCTCCAGGTGGTGAAATGGACTAGAGAGATAATGATAGGAATAAAACAAAATGACCTTGGGACAGGCTTGAGGATTTTGAATATTAAATGTCCTCTTAGATATGAGTCCACAAAGGAGACTGAAAGGAAACAGTCTCTAGGGAAAAAAAAAAAATTGCTGTGCCATGGAAGCTGAGGCCAACACACAGCATTTCAAGATGGGAGTCATGATAGCTGATCTTAAATACCACTGAAGAATTAAGTTCAATATTTTCTTAATTCTGTATAACAGATACTCTCTTATGTACCACATAGAGTTACTGGAAGAAACTGTGAGATAAGGTATTTAAAATGTATTTCTTGTCCACCTTATGTTGTACATTAATGTTTATTATTAAATAATTAGGTAAGGGAAGCAACGTTAGAGCCCTTTAATTCTTGAAGGCTGGGACATATGAGAAGATAGAGCATATGAGATCCAAAACAAAAACTCTAGTCCACTAGCATTTCATATGAAAAATTACTCTAGTGTAAATCAGACCAAACATAAATTGAGATTGGGAAGAGTTTGAAGAGATTGGTTTGAATCAGTGGATAAAGGAATGGGGTGGAGAGACCTAGGTTGAAGGTTGGTAGCAGTACAGAGATGGAAAAAGAGAAAAAGATTTTTAGTGTACAGGACACTGTCAGTAATTTAAAAACAAAGAGGCAAACAGGTAAGGGAAATACAGACAACTGACCTATGAATTTCTAAACAGCTAAGTCCTAATCCTATATTCCACAATACTGGGCAAATATACAAATACCTAGATGTCAGGTATAATCTCAGGGAAAGGACATCTATCAGTAGAGATTCTGTTTTATTTAGTTTCACTAATCATGATGTATGGAAAGCCTTATGATAGTGGAAGGAATAGCAAAATACTTGTATATAACAAATCACTTTCCTATGTCATTTAAACTCCTACGCATTACCAAGCTACTTCTCACCAGTTACAAATTTTGTCTATATAGCACAGAAAAAAAGAAATGAATAACACTGAATTCTATTTCTAAGCAAAAACATTTAGAAAACATGAGCTTCAAAATAGCTGTGATAGATCTTCAGCACAGTTTTTTCCCTGGCAGTTTGCTTATCCCGAATGTAATTTCTTTCCCATGTTTATATTAGCTCACTCTTATGCCTCATGGCAAAAAAAAAAAAAAGTGCTAATAAAACAATACTGTATATATTATTTGCACTTGTTTGAAGATACTTTTGCTGGCAGCTGTGCTGAAATACTGAAATTCATTTTATTTAAAATCCAGCATTGTGCTTTAAAAGTAAATTTAAAGCTGGGGTTCCTGTACCAAATTATCTTTTATGTATGTAGGTAATATACTTTTAATTACTTATTCTGTCTTCTGTTGCTGACCAAAGTAGAAATGTACTTTTTATGTTAACAAAAACACATAAGATGGAAAATATGATTGATACTTATCCAAATATTATTTGGGAGACACAGTTACTTATTAAATCCAGGGAGAAGATGCATTCTAATTTCTCCTTCACATAGGTCAGTTTTACTTAGTCATGGCCTTTTTCTCCTCATGGATTCATCTTTATTCATTTCTGTTTCTATCACTTTTCATCCTTGAGGCCTTGTGCTGGAAATACTTTACATGCTCAGACAAACATAAACACTCATGCAATAAGAGACTGGTGATAAACCTTGAACAAATGAATAAAAGTATTTTCAACAGAAACTATGTGAGGTTCATTTTCATTGATATTTCACTTAAGAAAGAAAAAAAATTAATATATGTAATATACACATCAAGGGTAGCCAAAAAATTAAGCCTAAGAAACAAAGAGGAAATGTCTCTTTGCCATTAACAGCACATATTTTTAAGAAATCTAGATTATGAGCATATGTGTGTCCCTTCTTGCTCTTAGGAATAAAGGTGGTTAAGAATGTATGGAAAATTCAATTACATTGGCAGTATTTCAAAGTGCCTGTAATATTAGCAACTGATATAGGTTGGTGAGATCCTGAACACATATTTCAATGATAAAATATAATTTCCTTGTATTCTACAACACGAGTAGCCCATAATACTTAATAAAATTTTGGAAAGGGGTCCAGCATTTCTATTGAGTCCCTTCACTGCTATTTTCTTTGTCAGTATTTATATTGATTTTAAATAGCTGTTTATTTCCCAGAATTACTTTTAGAATATATCTAATATTGATTACTTCCATGTTTGTGAAACTCTAGGGGCTCTACATTATAATAAAAATGATTGTTTATAAATTCTTCATAAGATAGTTATGATGTCAAAACATTATTTGTACCAATTGATTTAACCCTGTGTTATGAAATGTATGCTTTTAAAACTAATTTCATACGCTGTAATCTAACCCAGAAAATGAAAGAATACTTGACTACCATTACCAATGTGTTTGCAAGTATTTTTAAAGAGTTATCAATATGCTCTTAATGAAAAGGGGCTGTAGGAGTTTATTAAGTTAATCACAAATATTGCGGTTCTCTGTTTAGGCACAGGAGAGGATTGCACATCCCTTGGAGCTGGCAAATGCCTTGAATTGGCCAACACAATACAAATGAAACTGTCATATGTCACTTGCAAGTGGAGGCAGTTAATTGTTGTGGTAAACAATGGCACTGTAAACATGGTTTACAATGACACTGTAAACAATCTAAGTGAATACCTTACCAGTACAGGTAATCAGTGAAGCCTGTTCTCTAAATAATCATGAAGAACAGAGACCCTTATGATCTTCAGTGGGCCTATAGTGAAATAAAACACTGAAGTTAAATAATCAAGAGTGGATGGTATTAATTACTGCAGCATAACAGGGCTATCCTGAAAAACATAAAAACCTAAAAGGAAATAGAAATATGCTACCTGTGCTCTATCTGGTGAAACAGTTTCTGAGACTTAATACTAATTTTAAACATCACAAAAATTGTTATATGTAATCGAGTGATAGAATTGATACAATCTCATTTCAGTTGGCTCAATTTAAATATTTTATTATACATATTAAAATTACAAATTAGTTGAATATGAGAAAGTCATTTTTAGAAAAAAATCTATGAAATTTCAGATGCAACATATACATATGATCCAACACATACTCTATCAAAACTACATTTCTAAAAAGTCTTAGCTAATATATTGTAACATACAGTCTATAAAAAAATTACCCTATGAAAAAGCATAGTTTTCCTTATTGATAGGTTTATATTTTGCATAATTATAAAGGGTACCAGTAAACATACCAGGTCTGAATGCTAAAGTGTTAATACTTCAAAGAGAAATTTGTTGTAGAATTTCTCTTAAATGTAGGATGACCATTTAGTATGAAAACTGCACTGCCACTTTCTGCATGCTAGTAAGTATAATTTTTGTTTGTTTGGCCACACCACCTGGCATGTGGGATCTTAGTTTCCTAACCCTGAGATCCAATCCGGGACTCTGGCAGAAAAAGCTCTAATCCTAACCACTGGACTGCCAGGGAATCCCCCATAGGGTTTTTGGCTTTTGTTTTGTAATCATTAATAAAACCTTTTCAATTTTTATCCTAGTTCCTACAAATAAATATATAGTTCAGTAGCTCAGTCGTGTCCAACTCTTTGCTACCCCATAAATTGCAGCACGCCAGGCCTCCCTGTCCATCACCAACTCCCAGAGTTCACTCAAACTCACGTCCATTGAGTCGGTGATGCCATCCAACCATCTCATCCTCTGTTGTCCCCTTCTCTTCCTGCCCCCAATCCCTCCCGGGATCAGAGTGGCATGAGGTGGCCAAAGTATTGGAGTTTCAGTTTTAGCAACAGTCCTTCCAAAGAACACACAGGACTGAGCTCCTTTAGAATAGACTGGTTGGATCTCCTTGCAGTCCAAGGGACTCTCAAGAGTCTTCTCCAACACCACAGTTCAAAAGCATCAATTCTTCGGCATTCAGCCTTCTTCACAGTCCAACTCTCACATCCATACATGACCACTGGAGAAACCATAGCCTTGACTAGATGGACTTTGTTGGCAAAGTAATGTCTCTGCCTTTCAATTTACTATATAGGTTGATTATAATTTTCCTTCCAAGGAGTAAACGTCTTTTAATTTCATGGCTGCATTCACCATCTGCAGTGATTTTGCAGCCCCCAAAAATAAAGTCTGACTCTGTTTCCACTGTTTCCCCATCTATTTCCCATGAAGTGATGGGACCAGATGCCATGATCTTTGTTTTCTGAATGTTGAACTTTAAGCCAACTTTTTCACTCTCCTCTTTCACTTTCATCAAGAGGCTTTTTAGTTCCTCTTCACATTCTGCCATAAGGGTGGTGTCATCTGCATATCTGAGGTTATTGATATTTCTCCCGGCAATCTTAATTCCAGCTGTTCTTCTTCCAGTCCAGCGTTTCTCATGATATACTCTACATATAAGCTAAATAAGCATGATGACAATATACAGCCTTGACGTACTCCTTTTCCTATTTGGAACCAGTCTGTTGTTCCATGTCCAGTTCTAACTGTTGCTTCCTGACCTGCATATAGATTTCTCAAGAGGCAGGTCAGGTGGTCTGGTATTCCCATCTCTTTCAGAATTTTCCACAGTTTATTGTGATCCACACAGTCAAAGGCTTTGGCATAGTCAATAAAGCAGAAATAGATGTTTTTCTGGAACTCTCTTGCTTTTTCCATGATCCAGCGGATGTTGGCAATTTGATCTCTGGTTCCTTTGCCTTTTCTAAAACCAGCTTGAACATCAGGAAGTTCACGGTTCACGTATTGCTGAAGCCTGGCTTGGAGAATTTTGAGCATTACTTTACTAGCATGTGAGATGAGTGCAATTGTGCGGTAGTTTGAGCATTCTTTGGCATTGCCTTTCTTTGGGATTGGAATGAAAACTGACCTTTTCCAGTCCTGTGGCCACTGCTGAGTTTTCCAAATTTGCTGGCATATTGAATGCAGCACTTCCACAGCATCATCTTCCAGGATTTGAAATAGCTCAACTGGAATTCTATCACCTCTACTAGCTTTGTTCATAGTGATGCTTTCTAAGACCCACTTGACCTCACATTCCAGGATGTCTGGCCTTAGGTGTGTGGTTACACCATCGTGATTATCTGGGTCATGAAGCTCTTTTTTGTACAGTTCTTCTGTGTATTCTTGCCACCTCTTCTTAATATCTTCTGCTTCTGTTGGGTCCATACCATTTCTGTCCTTTACTGAGCCCATATTTGCATGAAATGTTGCTTTGGTATCTCTAATTTTTTGAAGAGATCTCTAGTCTTTCCCATTCTGTTTTTTTCATCTGTTTCTTTGCATTGATCTCTGAGGAAGGCTTTCTCATATCTCCTTGCTATTCTTTGGAACTCTGCATTCAGATGCTTATATCTTTCCTTTCCTTTTCTCCTTTGCTTTTCCCTTCTCTTTTCACAGCTATTCATAAGACCTCCCCAGACAGCCATTTTGCTTTTTTGCATTGCTTTTCNTTTCCCTTCTCTTCTTTTCACAGCTATTCGTAAGACCTCCCCAGACAGCCATTTTGCTTTTTTGCATTGCTTTTCCATGGAGATGGTCTTGATTCCTGTCTCCTGTACAATGTCACGAACCTCCGTCCATAGTTCATCAGGCACTCTATGTATCAGATCTAGTCCCTTAAATCTATTTCTCACTTCCACGGTATAATCATAAGGGATTTAATTTAGGTCATACCTGAATGGTCTAGTGGTTTTCCTACTTTCTTCAATTTGAGTCTTAATTTGGCAATAAGGAGTTCATGATCTGAGCCACAGTCAGCTCCTGGTCTTGTTTTTGTTGACTGTATACAGCTTCTCCATTTTTGGGTGCAAATAATATAATCAATCTGATTTCAGTGTTGACCATCTGGTGATGTCCATGTGTAGAGTCTTTTCTTGTGTTGTTGGAAAAGGGTGTTTTCTATGACCAGTGCGTTCTCTAGGCAAAACTCTATTAGCCTTTGCCCTGCTTCATTCATTATTCCAAGGCCAAATTTGCCTGTTACTCCAGGTGTTTCTTGACTTCTTACTTTTGCATTCCAATCCCCTATAATGAAAAGAATATCTTTTTCGTGTTTTAGTTCTAAAAGGTCTTTTGTAGGTCTTCATAGAACTGTTCAACTTCAGCTTCTTCAGCATTACTGGTTGGGGCATAGACTTGGATTACTGTGATATTGAATGGTTTGCCTTGGAAATGAAACAGGGATCATTCTGGCGTTTTTGAGATTGCATCCAAGTATTGCATTTTGGACCCTTTTGTTGACCATGATGGCTACTCCATTTCTTCTAAGGGATTCCTGCCTACAATAGTAGATATAATGGTCATCTGAGTTAAATTCACCCATTCCTGTCCATTTTAGTTCGCTGATTCCTAGAATGTTGATGGTCACTCTTGCCATCTCTTGTTTGACCACTTCCAATTTGCCTGGATTCATGGACCTAACATTCCAGGTTCCTATGCAATATTGCTCTTTATAGCATTGGACCTTGCTTCTATCACCAGTCACATCCACAACTGGGTATTGTTTTTGCTTTGACTCCATCCCTTCATTTCTTTCAGTTATTTCTCCAATGATCTCCAGTAGCATATTGGGCACCTATTGGCCTGGGTAGTTCCTCTTTCAGTATCCTATTATTTTACCTTTTCATACTGTTCATGGGGTTCTCAAGGCAAGAATACTTAAATGGTTTTCTATTCCCTTCTCCAGTGGACCACATTCTGTCAGACCTCTCCACCATGACCCACCCATCTTGGTTTAGTTTCATTGAGTTAGACAAGGCTGTGGTTGCTGTGATTAGATTGACTAGTTTTCTGTGATTATGGTTTCAGTGTGTCTGCCCTCTGATGGCCTCTCACAACACCTACCATTTTACTTGGGTTTCTCTTACCTTGGACGTGGGGTATCTCTTCATGGCTGCTCCAGCAAAGTGCAGCCGCTGCTCTTTACCTTGGACGTGGGGTATACAGTATATAGATACTATACTAAAATATGTGTGACTGTAAGAAATTTTTATAGCAAATTAATTGAATGCTTAGTTTTGTGAAGATTCATTACAATTAGACATCAAATCATATTCATACCCTCCAAACTATAATTCCTATGAAAGTAAGGCATTAACATCCTATGATTAGCAACTATTAAGTTATAATGTATCTAATAATTAATGACCACTCAAAAAAAATCTATTATAATGGAACCATGATGATAATGCTGGGTGAGTTAGCTAATGTATGAATAGCAGATTTAGGGTTCAAAATGGTTATAATAAGTGGAATCAGTCTGCCTAGACCACAATTATATATGAATAGAAATCCTGAAATTAAGACAATTCTTCAGAAACATGACAGTTATTTTTATGCAAAACCATATGGAAAATGTTAGGATTGTAAATATATATTGATTAACTTAACTTGATACTTCCAGAAAGTAATGATTTTGAGACAGTGAAAGGAAATCGGATGATATATTTTATAGCTTGAATAATGCTTCCACATTCTTGTTTTTTCTTAAATCAACAATATCCTTGACTTTGTAAGACTTTGTAACAATTGTTATAGTAATCAGTATGAAAAAGAAACTTACTCGGTTTTGTACTAAATGCATGTGTTTGCTTTATTGTTTAGCTTAGTGATTTAATGATTAGAAAAAGGGAGCCTCTGAGATTGTAGGGGATATTTTTTAAACCAACTCAGCATTTGCTAAGGGAATTGGGACCATTTTGTGTGGAGAAGAGACCACTTAACAGGTTATAATAATTGTCTGCAAATATTTGGAATACTCTAATATATAGAAGAATGTTCAAATTTTGTTTCTCTCCAGAGGATAGAAATATGACCAAACCAATAAGCGAAAGTTTCAAGAAGGCAATTTTCAGCTCTATGTTAGAAGATTTGCCAGAAATTAGAAGTGCTTAACAGTGTAATGAGACTCTTCAAAAAGTATGCAATGCCATATGTTAGCCATGTCCATCTTTCAGGAATAAAAGTTATTTCTCCCTTGGCAGGAAAAGTTGAACACTTAAGGTCCTTTACAATCTTCAAATTCCATGTGTTTTTAATGTGATTATATTATACTGAGAAGTATTGGTTGAATAAATTATGAATGTTCTAATATGACTAAAGCAAGAATTAGAGTAACTAGCTCATTCAAACCCAAGGGTACATTTAATGCATTATAGGAATACAATCAACACAGTTATGACAGAATTGTCTATAATCTCCAATAAAATACGTGGGATGCCAGAACCTCACTATTTACCTTTCTCTTGCAGAACCTTGAGAAGTGATTCACAACTATTTTCTTAGCGACACTGAGCCCTCTATGCTTTCTCATCTGTTACAGTGTCAAAATAATACTGTCACTTTTTCCAAATTAGTAGGAATCCAAATTAGTAGGAATCCAAATTAGTAAGGATCTAATAATAATAATAATAATAATGATCTACTAGTAATAATCCCAGTTACCTTTTAGGCAGAAAAATGTGCACTATTTTGTGAATACTTTCTCATCATCATTGAGTCACTTTTACAGAAATCAAAGTTTAATGGTGACACCATTTTATTTGCCTGTTGTGCTTAGTCTGAGGGCAAAGCACATGCTTCCACATTCTTGTTTTTTCTTAAATCAACAATATCCTTGACTTTGTAAGACTTTGTAACAATATCCTTGACTTTCTTTTTTAAAGATACACATGATTTTATGTTCTAGTGTTTTAAATTAGTTTATGCTTTCAGTTTAAAAGATTATTCTCTAATTAATATGTTTCCCTCAGGATGGTTAGTAGGACAGTGAGGGTAGCCCATTTCCATGGATGTTTTTCCATCTTCACACTATTCAAGAGTGAAAAAATATGTGTCTTACTATTAGTTTCAACTTTTTAACTGTTTAGTTCATCCTTTTTCATAAAGCAGTTTTAATTTATGAAGACTGCAGAAAATACTTGTCTTCTCCATGTAGCACCCCCTCCATTCTGTTCATAGGAACTGCTCACACCTACTAGGAGCCCACCAAGTCACAAATAGGGATGCCGGGGAGGGAAGTAGTGGAGGGCAAAATTGTAGCCATGATTGTTTCTAGATGAATCAGTCTTTCCTGGGAGACCAGTTTGTAATGAGAAAAAAAGAGTAAAGAAATAGAACAAGAAAGAGACAAGTATAATGAGGGGGTTCACGTTCTAGTTTTAGATGTTTCTGAGATCCAAGAACATTCCTGGTACATATTATCCCTAATTCAGTAATTCAAACCTATCTTAAACTCCATGAGACGATACATTTTCTGTTATTACTGCTAGTATGAGTAAGATCTCTGGTTGTGGAAAACCAACAGATTAGTGATTAATATTGAAATAAAGATACTTGGTTAGGCTACTTTCTGTGATGTCTTCAAGGATTATTTAGTCTTGAAGTATAGATTTGACATAATTCCTTACTTGTGTTTGTTGCAGTTTGTTTTAATTTTCCTTTCCTGAAGTACATTTTTTTTTTTTGAGCCAAAGTTCAGGATCTCTATTTTTTTTTTTTTTTTTTTTTTTTAGGAGACAGATTTAACAACACTAGAAAGGAAAGAGGAACCACTGGAACTAAGGTTGACTCTCTGCCTCCCTCAAAAATTATAACTACTCCTAAATTTATTGACCATTGTTTTAAAAGCCTTGGAGCAAGTGGGATGTTGGAAAAGGGATGTTAAAGTACCAACACGGTCTCCATTGACTCTTGGTATTTTGCTATTAGCAAAGAAAAGAAATCCATATTGTGACACAGTTTATCAAGAGTGGAATATTTTATAAGGTTCTGCTGATATAATCTAGAAGAGGAAGCAGGTATGTAAACTGCTGCATCTTGTGAGACTCTTATTCATTGTTTTCAATCTGTGAGCACAGTGAACTGTGTCTGGGAATGTGTGTTCCCACAGGTGAAGTCCTTAAAACCAAAAAATGTCAAATGTAGAAACATAAGTATTCACACTCTTTGGTCCTGATCAGGATGTCTCTAAGGTATGTCCTTCTTGGTCTCCAGAGCTCCTCTGCAGGTTGGAACAAGAGTTCTCCTCTGAGACTTCATTTCATATCAAGACTCTTGCATGGTTTTCCCCACCTCTTAATTTATTTTTTAATGGATTTTCATGGAAATGTGTTCTCATAAATCTCTTTCACATAACTCCTATTTGAAGACGTTCTTCTGGGGCCCCTAAAATAACATAAGTACTAATGACTTAAGAAGTGATGACCCATGCCTGGGATATTTGTTCACATAGAAGGAAACTTCATATAAAGAGAGAACCTCACCCACATTCTCTGTAATCCTGTTATTATGTTTTATTCTGATTTAGTATCACAAATAATTTCCTTCCCAGGCTTTTGGTGGGTGAAGTGAAGTGAAGTGAAGTGAAGCCACTCAGTCATGTCCGTCTCTTTGCGACCCTGTGGACTGTAGCCCACCAAGCTCCTCTGTCCATGGGATTCTCCAGGCAAGAATACTGGAGTGGGTTGCCATTTCCTTCTCCAGAGGATCTTCCCGACCCAGGGATCAAACCCAGGTCTGCTGCATTGCAGGCAGATGCTTTAACCTCTGAGCCACCAGGGAAACCTGGTGGGTAGTCAGATGCAGTTCATATTATTATCTGACACACTTTATATCATGTGACTCTTTGGGAACACTCACCGCTTTCTATTTAATGTTATATATTGGCTCTGTATGCTATGTTAAGTCACTTAAGTCATGTCTGGACTGTTTGTGACCCTGTGGATTGTAGCCTGCCAGGTTCCTCTGTCCATTGTATTCTCCAGGCAAAATACTGGTGTGGGTTGTCATTTGCTCCTCGAGGGGATGATCCCAACTCAGGGATCAAATTCATGTCTCTTATGTCACCTGCATGGGCAGGTGGATTCTTTATCGAAAGCACCACCTGGGAATCCCAAATATTAACTATACATTATATATGACTATTAAAATAAAATTTTCCAGTGTTTCTCAATTGCATTACTGTTGTTCAGGTTTTAAGTCATGTCTGATTCTTTAATGACCCAGCAGACTATAGACCCCCTTACTTCTTTGTCCATGGGATTTCCCAGGCAAGAATACATGTGTGGGTTGGCCTCTTCTCCTCCAGGGGATCTTCCCCACCCAGGGATCGAACCTGTGATTCCTATATTGGCAGGTGAATTCTTTGCCACTGAGCCACCAGGGAAGCCCATTTCTCAGTTAGAGAAGGGGTAATAATCTCATTTTTTTTGTATAGAAAACATATAGTTCCTCTTATGAGTAAGAATATTCACTTAAACCCAGTCATCCATAAAAAATAATTCATTTAAATATATGATATAAAGCTACAAAGCTCTAAGATCAGGGTTCAGCTTCTTCTAAAACTATCCTTATTGCTGTTCATTGAGCAAAGTAAATATCACCTTGATTATGAAAAGGACAGCTATAGAGTTGATCTTTTAATTTTTTGTTTTGTTATTTTTGTTCCATTTTGGACATTTTTTGGTAAAGATTCTTCTATTAAATTAAGAATCAGTGGATCATTAAATTAAAATAATTGCTTGCATTTTATGAGTTTAATAATCTTCATTATCAGAAAATAATAAGATGTTGTATGGAAGCTATTGGTTCCCTGTTCTGTTCCCCTGAGTGGCCAGTTCAGCATCCCTCATCTGCTGTGAGTGTCATGATAGCTAATGCCTTACAGCTGCTTCCTTCTCAAATTGCCCTTCACTAAACAGGAGCCTCCTGGCCTGTTGCATAGAGCTGCCAGATTTAACAAATAAAAATACATGACAGTTATATTTGAACTTCAGATAAACAACATACACTTTTAAATTAGACGTGTCAATATGTCTCATGAAATATTTGGGAAATATTTATATTAATAAAATTATTTGTTTATAAGAAATTTAAATATTACTGGTGTCCTATATTTTATTTGGCACTCCCATACGTAAAGTTGTATCCCCCTATGCATTTATTGTCTTCCTCCTTCCCTAATTCACTCCTCCAGCTAGACTGATGTACACCAGGGAATAAGAAGATGGTGCATTCATCTTAAGGTGGGGTCATGTTAGGAGATCCACATGACCATGTCAAAAAATTTCTACTTGAGACCTACTTTTTGGTTAGTTTTATTTCCCTGCCCTATCCTTCTCCCTCAATTTCTTTCTATCAATTCTGTTATCATGTTAAATGTAATTCTTGTTAAATGCCTTCCTATGCATAGAAAAATATGTTGGCATAGCAGGTTTTGGTCAGTGGTTTCAAAGTTTGGTTCAAGGGCTTCTTGGGTCCCAAGATCCTTTTAAGAGATGTGAGAAGTCAAGCTATTTCATAATAATATTAATAATACATTATTTGCATTTTTTGCATTTGTTCTCAGTGTCTTAAAATATACAGGATGTGTAATAATGCCATTGCTCTGATGACTAATGCAATGTGTGAGGCAGTGATGAAAATCCCACTCTTTTCTCTTGTTAGGTATTCAAATTATTTGAAAACAAGTAAAACAATGCAAATTTTCTCACTTAAGATGTTTACTTTGGAAAATATCACTTTTATGAAAATATTTTAATATTAATTTGTAATGTATATTTAAAATGAATTAATAGTAGTCCCAAATTTAATTTCTAAGCCTTAATTTTAGTCAACTAAAACTTTTTTGGATTATTAATAAATTTGAAGAATGTAGAATGGGCCCTAAAACCAAAANTTTTATGTTACTTTTGAAATTCATTGATGGTTTATTTTTAATACAGTATATGAAGACACAAATTTGGGGTCACTGTATGTTTTTAAGGTGTATATAACATCTGTAACTTTCTTAAATGATTTTAAAATAAAAATGATAATCTAAACTGATATTTTAAACACACAAAATTATAGCTCCAATGTTGCTCATAATGTCAGTGTGAATGATATAAACCTATCAATAAGTAACAAGCAACAACCAATGGCTAATTTTATCTTAAATTTGTAGTCCTTTTAATATTAACAAGGATGAAAGTAATGTTCTGGATAATAACAATGAAAATAAACAGATGCAAAACTTCTCTCCCTTTCTATTATTTGGGTTGGTTTTGTTTTCAAAGAAAATTTTTCCTTTGAACCATAGGAAATGAGAACGTGGTAAATGAGCTAATTTTTGTAAAAGTTTTGTAAATGACATTGTCATCTAAAATTTGGAGTAAATCATTACCTGATACCCATCAGATTTTCTTAATTAGTTTTAAAATGCTTAAAGATGAATAAAAAGTGTGGTTAAAATGACATGGCAGTAAGAGCTACATGTGAGTGAGTTTAATGATGGTAATTGATTTAATAAGGCAGTAATGCCTGAATCCTGCCCAAAATAAGCAAATCTGCCACTCAAACTCCTGAGGGGAATTTGTGCATGGAGAATCAAGACAACCAAAATAATGCTTTATTATTTTATTGAGCTTAGTCCAAAATTCTGTTTAGATCTTGAACAAATTGTGATGAATCCCACTTACATGACTTTAATATCAATTTTAAGGTGTCTGCAAGAGCATCTCAAATAATGAGAGCTGTAACATTTGCCTTAATTATTTTCATAGAACTTCCAAAACCATTGTGTACCTTCAACTCTCATTAGTCTGATGAGAGGAATGATTTGCACAAGCCTGAAGTCTGGATGGGGTCAAAGCAAGATGGAAGAAGAGTGGGAGGAGAGGGATTGACATAAGTATTTTGGCCTAATACCTGTGGTCAGTTGTTCATCTTGGGCCGGTGCAGAATCCTAGAGACAGCCGTGAAGTAGGCAGTAATGGAGGCCCCAGACAATACCCTAATTCTCTAGACTTTCAAAGGGAATAGGTTTAGAAAGATTACCCCAATTAACCTGATAAATGACTGCCTAACATCAAATCTTTGAACCTTTTATGTGATTTCCTGGATCTTCAAGACTTTTTGAAAGCTGCCCTTGATGCAAATGGGCACAATCAGGGTCCTATAATATGACCTACCAAGATCAAAACCAGCTACCTTTGAACAGTATAGTGGGAAGGGAAAAAATGGTAGAGAAATTTGTTTGACTTAGTCTCAGAGCTTCTTAGTGCTTTTTAACCCAATATAGTTATTAGAATACCTTTATGAGTTAGAGCTGTATGTGACCAGTTTAGGAAGAAAAGCATATACAATCAGAGAAGCACTGCCCAAATATTTGATGACACTTTCTAGATTGTTGTTGCTGCTCCTCTAAGACCTTCTCGTGGTAGTTCTGAAATACATGGACTCAAAACTTTTTGATTATCCTCCCATGATGTCTCTAGAAGCTTCTGAATTGATTCAGAACAACACAATTTGAACACAAGGTCACATTACACACTGTACTGCCAAGTAACCTGCATTCTAATTCCCTGCTTGAGTTCATCTTAGCTGGGTTGCTAAGGCAAATTCACTGATCTCTTCACCCTGTCTTTGACAGGAAGAAATGAAGGATCTAAGATTAAATCATTCCATTCTTCTAAACACATCAATTTAAATTTAGATTCCAAAATTTCACCTCACTCATTCTCATAATACTCTAGCCCACATCAGAGGGGTTTTGGGCAAAGGACACATGCAAGGCCCACAGCTGGTGTTGTTACTGAAACAGTATACTGGCTTAGAACCACTCCCCCACCCTAAACTCTCATAGATCTTACTTTTCCAAAAGTTTTCAAAACTACACATGTGGATATTATAAAACAAGCTTTTGATCCACAAATACAGAATATACAAAATGTTCCCAATATGCTACCTCTTCAAAATTTATAATCCAAATATAATCCATTAAAGCACTCCTGCCTGAGCAAGAACAGTTCCAAAATACATTAAAGATTATGTTGTTTTTATTAGCTATAAGCTATAAAAGAAACAGTGCTATCTGTATGAAATAGATATAATATCTAGTAACCATAATTCTTAGTTCACAAAAGCCTATTTTCATTGGTCCATATAGGTTCATGTTCATCTATGTTCATATTATATTCTGCGAATTTTGTCATGAATTGAATTATATGTCCTTTAAATTTGTATGTTGAAGTCCTAATCACTAGTACTTTAGAATGTTATGTTCTTTGCAAATGGAATCATTACAGATGTTATTAGGAAATACTGGAATGACATTGCCCCAAGTTCAATATATTTATGACTTTATTATAAAAGGGGCAAATTTGGAGACAGACATGCATACAAGGAGAATGCCATCTGAAGATAAAGGCACAGATTGGGGTGATGCTTCTATATGCAAAGGAATGCCAAAGATTTGTCAGTGACACAAAATACTTTATAAAATAAAGCAACAAAATTGGCTGATAAGCATATTATAAAGGTGCTGAAAATCATTTACAGGGAAATTTAAGTTAAAACACAATGAGATACCTTTATTCAACCTCGATAAATTTTGTTTTTCCAGGTGACAAATCTAAGTATTAGCAAGGATGGAGATAAAATGGAACTGTCATTCACAACTGATAGGAATATCCTATAAAGTAATATATATGTATATGTATGTATAGACAGATACATATTTATGATACTTCCTAACAATTCTAGACTTTTACAGTTCAGTTCAGTCGCTCAGTCGTGTCCTACTCTTTGCGACCCGATGAATCACAGCACGCCAGGCCTCCCTGTCCATCACCATCTCCCGGAGTTCACTCAGACTCACGTCTATCGTGTCTGTGATGCCACCCAGCCATCTCATCCTCTGTCGTCCCCTTCTCCTCCTGCCCCCAATTCCTCCCAGCATCAGAGTCTTTTCCAGTGAATCAACTCTTCGCATCAGGTGTCCAAAGTAGTGGAGTTTCAGCTTTAGCATCATTCCTTCCAAAGAAATCCCAGGATTGATCTCCTTCAGAATGGACAGGTTGGATCTCCTTGCAGTCCAAGGGACTCTCAAGAGTCTTCTCCAACACCACAGTTCAAATGCATCAATTCTTCGGCACTCAGCCTTCTTCACAGTCCATCTCTCACATCCATACATGACCACAGGAAAAACCATAGCCTTGACTAGACGGACCTTAGTCGGCAAAGTAATGTCTCTGCTTTTGAATATACTATCTAGGTTGGTCATAACTTTTCTTCCAAGGAGTAAGCGTCTTCCAATTTCATGGCTGCAGTCACCAACTGCAGTGATTTTGGAGCCCCAAAAAATAAAGTCTGACACTGTTTCCACCGTTTCCCCATCTATTTCCCATGAAGTGATGGGACCGGATGCCATGATCTTTGTTTTCTGAATGTTGAGCTTTAAGCCAACTTTTTCACTCTCCTCTTCCACTTTCATCAAGAGGCTTTTTAGCTCCTCTTCACTTTCTGCCATAAGGGTGGTGTCATCTGCATATCTGAGGTTATTGATATTTCTAACAGCAATCTTGATTCCAGCTTATGTTTCTTCCAGTCCAGCATTTCTCATGATGTACTCTGCATATAAGTTAAATAAGCAGGGTGACAATATACAGCCTTGACACACTCCTTTTCCTATTTGGAACCAGTCTGTTGTTCCATGTCCAATTCTTACTGTTGCTTCCTGACCTGCATATAGATTTCTCAAGACTTTTACACCCATGATTAAAAAGTATGTATACAGAAACATACACACGCATACACACACTTGTACTCAAATTGTTATGACATCTTTCTTCATAGGTACCAACAACACTAATAATCTAAATAAAGATTGCCTGGTAAATGGATAACATTGTGGTATATGAGTATAATGGAATACATCTCACTACTATAAATAAATAAATCACTGATGCGAATATGAATGAATCTCAAAAAGATTAGAATAAACTAAAGGTATCAGACACAAAAGACTATCTTTTGTGTGAACCAATTCTTAAGAAGTTCTTGTACATAGAAAACAAATCTAAAGTGACGTAAATCAGATCAATAGTTCCCTAAGGTAACAGAGATGTTCTACATCTTGGTTGTGTGGTGGTTATATGTGTAAATAGATTGGCCAAAACATTGAACAGTATGAGTTCAAGTAAATTCTTTATACTGTATGTAAAATATACTTTAGTAAAGTTGATTTGAAAATGTCTTTTGTCCCTAACACCCCATATTACTCATTAATAATCAACAAGGAATATTTATAATCCTCATCATTAATGGCAGTTTGTTGTTGTTCAGTTGCTAAGTTGTGTCCTACTCTTCGCAACCCCATGGACTGTAGCATGCAAGTCTCATCTGTCCTCCACTATACTCCAGAGTTTTCTCAAATTCATTTCCATTGAGTTGGTGATGTTATCTATTTAACCATCTCAGTTAGATCTATGTATATTTTACTTTCCCCTATATATATATATCTATTCTGGCTTCTAGAATTCAGTCAGAATTTTAGATAGAAATTTCCCTTTCTTTTCAGTTTAATTTAAACATTATGAAGGGGTAATATGAGGGAAAGCTGTGGTGATGAAACATGTCTGTACTTTGATTGTAATGGTATATCCATAAACATACACATGTGATAAAATTGTATCAGGCAACATACACACACCTGATTGAATCTGGGTTTCTCGCATTGCAGGTAAATTATTTACCATCTGAGCCACCAGGGAAGATACATACACACACAAGACCCACAAATAAGTATAAGAAAACTGAAGAAATGTAATAAAATCAATAGAATGTGTTAATGTCTTGCTTCTGATTATATACAATTATTTTTCAAAGATTTACCTTTGGAGGATATTGGTAAAAGGTATATGAGACCTCTCTGTTTTATTCATTACAACTGTGTGTGTATCTATAATTATTTCAAAATAAAACCCTAAATCTATTTCAAGAAAAATAATTTTTATTCACTAAATGTATCCTACAGTCACTGCTCCTTGCTGAATACATTTCTTACACTATACCTGTGGCAATCAGATTCAAAGTCAGAAACTTCTACAGGTAAATTTTCTTTAACAAAAATTTGACTTAGGAGTTGTTAAAGTTTCCTATAATTTTCTTTGATATTGTTCCAAGAATCTATGTATATTCTGATTTCCCACTGTATTTTTTTCTTCTCATGGCAGCATACTAAAAGTTCACTGTAGGTGAACTCATACTTTAAGACCCTCGAATACATAAAAATAATCTGGTGTAATCCAGTATGTAAACAGGAGCCATTTAGGGGGCAGGTGTTATAAAGGGACAAGACAGTCTCTAAATATGCAACCCCCCATATTACGTTTCTCTTTTCTATCATATATGTGGTTCATATCAAGATAAAGAATTGAAATGTTCGATCCCAGGAGGCCAAGGACCCTCCTCATGCCCTGATCTTATTATGTCACACTTGAGATAGAAGACCCCTTTGGTGCCTAATATTCCTAGAATCACTGTGCAGGCAAACATCATGGCTATGAGGTGTAAGTCTTCTTTCTTATTCAACCCTTTTGCAGGAGTGGTAAGGATACAAAGAATGGTTCCAAATAGCTATAATATTTGCCTTCTTGTTAGATACGCTTTACTCTCTCAAATATAAGATGCAGCAAGAGAGGGAGATTAAACAACAGCTGCTTAGGTTTTTTTAATTTATATTGAATTTTTTTTCTGTCTAAAATAGAAGTTTCAGGGGGAAAATCTTCTGGGAAATTCTAAACTCTTGATACTAAAGAAAAGTTAATAAACTTCCAAGCCTCCAGGAGAAGATTCAGGTCTTCATTTTCTTAAGAAGATTAATCACTTTTGAATAGAATGAGAAATTGAAGGAGTAGTTTTTCTTCTGCTTTGTTGATAGCTGGAAATTGGAAATAGTCACTGACACAACCCCTAAGAGAGCCCAGTCCAGTGACTATCAAGTTAACTGTGGCTAAAATCTCTCCCAAATGTTACCAAAGATAGCTGCCTTTCAGTTCTTTAATATCTTTTCCCACTAATTGCTAGCCATTTATTATATTCTTTCCCCTTTGCTTCTGTTGTTGTTTTTACAACGCAGACCAAGGCTTTGTGGTGTTAATGATTTCTTCCAAGAGTTGTTCTAGGTCTTTGATCAATTCAGTGTTGTATTGCATCTAATGAATATGCCTTTAAACAAAGGGACTCCACCTTCATTTATATTTCTTATGCAAATGAATTAAATTATTGTAAACCGTGTAGAACAACTTTTCTTTTTTCCTTAGCCCTAAATGTATCATTTTTGTGAAATGGCCGGTAAGTTAGCCCTCCTTCCACCTCAGTAAATGTCTGTAGATGTAGTCTTTTATCCCTTAAAAACCAGTTCAGTCTCACCCTGTTAATTTAATTTGTATGATTTTCCTATGTTCTTTAAATAGTAAGTTTCTAAGTTTGAAGAGTGATTCTAGCAGAGGTAATAGTGCCTTAGGAGCTAATCAACCACCTGGGAATCAAGGACTCTGATTTTTAATTTCCTTCCTTTTACTAACTTGCCAAACTTTTGGGATAATCAAAATTCCAGGTACATTAAATTCTGCCTTAAGTAAAGTAGGGTTAATAATGTAGTGAGAATGTGGTGAGGTGGAACTAATGGATTTTAATACTTTTCAATGGTAAAATATCACATGGAGATATTTGGAAATAGGCTTATCATTCTACTGAACCAAATTTCTGAGCAAATAAATTCTTTACTGAAACCTGATTCCAGTCATTGTAACTTAGTTTATTCTGTTTCTGAATCCTGCAGCTTTCAAAAATTATATTTTTTCATGAATAGGTTAAAAACAAATGAAATTAAAGCAACTTTACTATTGTTGATATTGAAAATACCTCTGAAGACAAAATGGTAAATGAAGCCTAAAATGAACAGTCAGCTTAAGCCCAGCAGGTGAGTTCCTCACAGGTGGATACATTTGGAAATGAACACTTTTCCATTTGCTGTATCTCTACAGAGGTGTAAGTTTCTAGGGAGTCACAGGGATTGCTTAAATGGGAAAACCTGTGGAACAAAGAAAATTCTACTCTCCTGGTCATCTCAAATTCCTGTCCTTCACATGCGCCAGAACCTCTTATTCCTTATCAGTGTCCTATACCTGTCAAGATTACGTATCTCATTACAGTCCTTATTATAGATCCTAAGTAGACCACTGCTCCATCAAATAAAGAAAACTGATAATTTCTTACATCAGCCAGGTTTAGAAAAGCATAAGCTCCTGGAGTTGTCAGCAACTGTGGACTGGAGAGAGCAAGGCTGATTCCAATAGGACATTGAACAATGCCCAGCCAAAGGCTGCACTGTGATTTTTTCCCTCCTCAGTTCAAAGTGTATACAAGTCTTCTGGCAATTAACTACTAACCTTCTTTTCTGTTAGAATTCAGCCATTACTGTTAATAACAAGAATCACAAAAATGAGTCACACCTGCAATTAATGCAACATATACTACATTCAGGGTACGTGACTCTATGCTTTTAATATGTAATATCTGATCTTCATTTTCACATATTTTTATTCTCTTCTCATGTATCATATGAAAGGGTTTCCTTGGTGGTTCAGTAGTGAAGAATCCTCCTACAA
This sequence comes from Redunca redunca, assembly GCA_006410935.1. NCBI lineage: Eukaryota > Metazoa > Chordata > Mammalia > Artiodactyla > Bovidae > Redunca > Redunca redunca. Next base: position 105,212 of record SJYQ01001618.1, on the reverse strand, counting down.
TTCAGGAGATGTGGGAGACACGATTTTGATCCCTTAGTTGGGAAGATCCCCTGGAGGAGGACATGGGAACTCACTCCCCTATTCTTGCTGGGAAAATTCCATGGCCAGAGGAGCCTGATCAGCTGCAGTCCATGGAGTTGCAGAGTTGGACATGACTGAGGAAAGCACAGCAGTATGGAAATGCTCAAGCATAGAAAATCGGAGTAACTGTTTAAGGTCACCACCACCAATGGTGGTGGTAGACCCACACAAAAACTCTACTTTCTCTGAATCCAAAATCCATCAAGCCACACCCATCTTGTCATTACTCATCATAAAGATGCTGCTATTTTGCACTGGTCATGCTTAAATGTTGATCTTGGGATGTGATATTTTGAGAGATATGATAGCTACAATTTTCTTGACACAGGGTCCAAAATTTCATAATTGAGAATTACAAAAATTGCATCATTAGGAATCTCTTAGAAGGTAAACACTAGTTATTCCCAGGTGAGTAGAAATAAATGTCAGCTTCCTTTTCTCCAACACCTGTGGATTCTGAAGGCTATGTATGACATGAGCACTTTAATAGAAAGTGTTACAAAGCAAAGTAAGAGGAAACGAGTAGAGGAACTTCTATCCAAAGTTCATATTTTCCCATTTTTCTGCTCTTCTTTCAGACTTCTCATTATGTTTCCAAAGTTTCTTTCTTTGACTCCTACATTTCCACCCCCTCTCTCTATATATAATTCATTCCCTCCATCTCTCCACTCCATTCTTTATCTTCTCCTTCCCACCTCTAAATCATAAATATTGTTGTCAAAGTCAACAGTCTATACAATGTGTTTGCTTATGTTTGCATATTTAAGTTTACTTTATTTTGAGTAGAAATTTGAAGATTTAATATCTTTGTTGACTCCTCAGAGATAGAATTAAGGTATCAAAACTGGCCAGGGAAGATTCTTTGGTTGGTTGGTTCACTGGCTTCAGTAGCCTTCTCCAAAGCCCTTAAATTACACTTCTTTCTGTAAAATCATACTTGAGAACAACAAATAAAAATATTTTTGAGATTTTAGGTGATTTGGGAGACTTGCTAAAGGTGGATGAAGGGCAGGTAGGTACTATGGGAAGCATGAGTGCAGGGCCTAAACCTCATCAATCAGGACACTGGGTTTCTAATTTTTTAATATTTATGAATATGATAAATGGCAAATATTGACCAGGTTCCACAGATTTTTTTTTCCTGTAAAGGCCAGACAGTAAAACTTTTCAGCTTTGAGAGTCTTAAAGTCTCCATTGTAGCTTCTCAGCTCTTCTATTGTAACAAGAAACTAGCTGAAGGGAATGTATAAATAAATGATCATGTCTTTGTTTCCATTAAATTTTATTTGCAAAATGGATGGAAAACCAGATTTGGCTTACAGGGTATAGTCTTCTGACCTCCATTCTAGTCTCTTATCTTTCACTGCCTATAACTAACTGATCATTATATTTTAAATAATCTACTCTAACAGATGTAATCCATCATCTTCCTCCTTTCCTGTGACATTTATTGAGTTTGTTAATCAATATCTGTGAATTATCCTATTTAAACTTTCTACCAGCTGTAAGTTGTTCTACCCTCTTCATTATGAGTCTTAGAAATGTTAAGTAACTTGTTCTACCACCACCATGCAGCTGTTAAGTAGTTGGAATATAGAGAACCTGCAGTTTTAATGGTCTCTTCTCTAATATCCTATCTGATCTCTTTGTCTAGGTTCTCAGTCCTCCTTGTCATCCTGTACAAGGCTGCTGGAGTGAGTAACTAAAAGTGTCAAACATAATTAAGCTCCTCATTGATCAAACATCCTCAGAAAACTGTCATTATTCACTTGTACCTTTCCAGCTTTTCTCCAAGAAAAACCCACTTATCCGTGCACGCACACACACACACACACACATGCACACACACACATATTCACACCTAGATCTCAGCCTTGTCAATCTGCTTTTAAATCCCATAAACATGTAAAACAGCTTCCAAGCCACCATGTTTTTGCTCATGATGCTATTGATACACACTCTTCCCACTCAGTCTCCTTTGAAAGTGAAAGTGAAAGTGAAGTCGCTCAGTCCTGTCAGACTCTTTGCGACCCCATGGACTGTAGCCCACCAAGCTCCTCTGTCCATGGGATTCTCCAGGCAAGAATACTGCAGTGGGTTGCCATTTCCTTCTCCAGGGGATCTTCCCGACCCAGGGATTGAACCCAGGTCTCCCGTATTGCAGGCAGACACTTTTAACCTCTTTACCCACCACTTAATTTATCTCTACCTTCAGTGTGTTTCCAATGTTCCTGCACAACCTTTCTTGACACAATTCAATTGAACATTTTTCTTTTCAATCTGAATGTTTTTCTTTCATGATATATGGAATATATCATTGTATGATATATTTGTTTTACTTTGCACTATTTTTGTTATCTTTTTATTGTGTCTGTCTTTATATCACATGTTATCTAAGAAGGAAGCTGACTAATCATGCAACTAGAAAATTTCAGAAAATTTGCAAGAGAACAGAATGCAGTTTTGAGAAGATACAAGGAAGGGTGCCAAATGTGAACTATGGTTGTTCAAAAGTATATGCTAGGTCTTTGTAAATATGAAATTATACATATTGATAAAGGGAATGGATAGTTACAGTCTTACAGTGTTGGTTTTTTGTTTTGTTTTGGTGTTTGGTTTTGTAGAGAGGAAGCCAGATACAGCATGAGAGAGATGTATTCCAATCTAAGTAATATGACCTTTATAGGGTCAGGTCTATGATACATGGATTGCTCTCAAATAAAAATATGATCTATGGGAAATAAGAATAGTTATATTTTAATATTATATCTTCATATTAAAAGAGAACATTATATTGAATAAAATTTTTGAAGTACTAGGGCCATTCAAAAACTCTAATGGTGATTATAACATGATTTAGAAAATCAGCTGTTAGAATTATTCTCAAGCACAGATTTAAGGATGAAATCTAGGCAATAGGTTTATAAAAACAAATGAAACATCCTTTGGAATCTTTGTGATAAATAGCCTTCAGTATAAAAGCCTATACTGAAAAATAATTAAGTACATAAAAGCATAAAAGGATTTGATATTATTTAGGGCAATTGTATTCAAGATTTAGAAAAAAAAAAAACAGAAAGTGAAAACAAAAACTCTGATACTACAAAATAAACTTGAGCCTCATATGTTAAGATAATTTGGAAATTCTCCAACTAGACTGTAACCTTGGCTGAAGAGGCCACATAGAGGCAAATAATTATCTTCTACAAAATTGGCAAAAGGCAAGGTTCAGGAATGGTCCATAGGGATGAATGAGTTAAGAAAAGGAAGCCTTCTGTGTGTATTTACCTGGGCATTGTGTTTACTAATGAACTACTCCAAACACATTAGTGGCTCCAGGGAGTCTTCTCCATGTCTCAGATGTGTAGTCTTTGATAGCTAACACACTTCACTCATGACAATTGTAAAATGATCCCACCCTGCAGTCTTGGCTCCAAACAAGGATAAAAGGAATTCCCTGGAGAAAATCCAGAGAAACACTTGTGCATTACAGCTTTTAATTTCAGAGAAGCAAACAAGACAGAAATAAAGCCTCAGGATTTGTAGGTCCTGATTTATTAAAGTTAGCTGAGAGTATGGTGTGCCACCCTTCAGATTTTAAAGAATTTTGTTTTAACTTTAATATGGATAATAATGAGAACTCAGTTTCATATCTCAAGTATGAACCTGTACCTCAGTACACTGTATAGCATGCTGTGGCTGAGTCCATTGCTATTTATTAGTGACCAACAGGTAATAGAAAAAAATGACAATATATGGTTTTAATACATGACTTGAAGGGAAGCAGAAAGTGATCTACCAGTTTTAGCAGGAAATTGAGATCCATTAAAATCTCGATTGACAGAGTATACTTCTTGTTTTCATAAAAATTTCAAATGTGCATCATGGGGACAGTTGATACTGATCAAGGTCAACACATTAAGCAAACCTAAACTCTAAACCCACGGTTCTTAACTCCTGCAAAGAAACTCAGGGAGATGCCACATGATGTTTTAAATTATTCAGAGGAAACACAGATATATCATAACAAATGCTGAGTCAATAAATTTTACTATACTCATTTTGATGATGTCATATCTTTACAAAGATGTACTTACGTGGTTGCTATTATGGAAGGCAAGTACTTTGGGAAATGAGAGTCATTCTGTCCAAAGTTTGAGAAGTTATGCAGTGCCCAATTTATGCACACATCCCACTATCAAATAATTGCTGTTTTGAATTGTGCCCCTGACATCAGTGTTTGTTATGCCTGAGAACTATGCAAGATGCTAATTGTGTCTCTGTTTAATTGAAGTGAATATCACTTTACTAATAAAGTGACTCAAGCAGGCAAGTATAGAAACAACATTCAGATAGGATTAGTCAAAACAAATGCAATCTGTTGCTGGCATTAATGTCTTTATTATCTGGCTTATAAATTTATTCGGGACTCAGAATAACAGAAAGAATGGTGTTGGTTGAATCATCCTGGTAAGAATGACAACTATGAAACAACACAAGTTTCTTATAAGTATACTCTGCCTAACAGAAATTTCTCTACAGTTTCAGGAAGTAATGAACATTTTTCTTCCCTAGGCTAGAGAAAACCCAAAGTGTACTGTCTCCTGTTGAGACATTTTTGAATAAAGCAGCAGGGGGATTGCCAATAGTCTCAAACCTGGTAATAGATTTTAGGGAACAGAGATGTCCCTATGAGAGGCACAAGAACAGCTGGCTCCAAATCATCCTTAGAATCCAAGTCCCTTTAACAATAGGAGGGAAAAAGATGGTTTTAGAGATTGATGAAGTAGGATTGCAAGAACTAGGGGGAAAGAAGCAAAGTGAGGAGAACTATGAGGAAGTATCTGATTTGTATGTATGGTAATCTGCATTTTGTGAAACCACACCTGTTGTGTTATGAAATACTGACAGCAGTAACTGAGAGGAGCTTCTTTAACATACCACTATAACACAATGCCAGAAGCCCCTTTAACAGTACTCTCTCTGCTTATTCATTGGGCTTAAGGTAAACACACACACATGCGCATGCATGCGTGCGCGCGCGTGCGCGCACACACCCACACACACACACACACAACTTGAGAGGCGGCAATGATTGGATAAGCCAGCACCAGCTCTGCTTGAGTGGAATGCTGTGGTCACCAGGTCTACTCTACTGCCAGCAGTTAAAAATTAATCTTGGCATTTCCAAAAAAGAAGGTAGCAATTCGTATCCAGCGTCTTTCCTGCTTGACAATATGTCTAAAGAACAGCTGCTTTCTCAACTCAAGACAGTTAAACACAATGAACCTCTTTTGTGTGCAATGTGCAAAGCTAGGTCATTAACACACCTGCCAGAATAGAAGGGAGGAAGAAAAAATAATCTTTTCTCTTGGTAAAACTCATTCACTTAAGACACTCAGGTTCACAGTGCAGTCCTCTGAACACCCTCAATTACCTCCTCTTGCTCTTACAAACAAGTGGTATGAATTTTAAGCAGCTGGAATGTAATTAAGGGCTGAAATAGTGTTGTAAAACCATTTTTACAGATAAAAGCGATGCACATACCTACGCTATATGTATCTCTGGTTTTCACAAGGGTGAAATGCCCTTGCTAGGGACTGAAACAAACAATTTTTTATAAATTTTTGTTTCAGCCTCTGTTGACTTTCCTCTGCATTCTTTCCCCTACTATTCTAGAGCCTGAGTTCTGAGAATAATGAGCAACACCCACTGGTGATAACAGGGCCACAGCAACCTAACAGCTATATCTTGCCGGCGCCAGCTGTGCTTCAGTATTTATTTATTAAGATCACAATATTTACACAGTATGAACTTGCTGAGATGGTGGGGGATTGAGCAACGCTCCTGCAGCAAAATTTCATCTGTGTTTTTCAATGGAAAGAAAAAAATCTTCTAGGATGTGTATACTGTTAATTTATCTGGATAGAAAATTCAAGCTTCTAATTCCAGTCCAGTCCTGTTTTACAGCAGCTTGGTGGAGAGACCCCAGAGAGGCATTGCAGGCATGCACTAGAGTGGGGAAGCTTAGAGCTGCCACAGATGTGTGGAATGAAACAGCAAAGATGTCAGGCAGCTGGTTTTCAGGGGCTAATAATTCCACTGGGCCTAGATCTGTGACTGAACAATTTAGACATTTGCACAAAATCCCTCTTGACTTGGATTATTATATCTTTTCATTTGCTCTTCTGCAACGATTTGTTAACATGATAGTAAGCAACATGTGCTGTGATGTTCATCTGCTGAGTGAGTTGCTGCGTGAAGTCCTAACTCAGAGAGTGTTGGGCACACAGGGAAAAGTTTTTGATATATAGGGAAAATTGTGGGGTTTCAGTTTGAAAAAAATATATAAAACATATACTTTAGGCAAGAAAGAAATTAATGGCCGACACAAAGAGTACATACATTATGTTCAGTATGCTGAAATTCCTGGCATATCTGTCTTGAAGTCCTTCAAAGAAAAGTTGGCTCTACTTTTAAAATGTTAATATTGTTGATCAGTGAATGGAACCCATGATAGAATAAGAGGCATTTGGGTTGTTCTTTTATCATAGGGATCTCAAACAAATCACCTAACTTTTATGCATTTTCATTTTCATTTTCTCATATCCTAAACCAAAAGAAAGATGTTTGTCACCAAGCCATTATCTTTAAAATCATTGGCTTAATATTTTTAAGTGTTTTGAGTATAGTGTCTTAAAGTAGCTACACCAATAGAATTCAAAAGTAATCAGTAAATCATATGAAATCTTAATTAATATGAGATATTCTGTCCATGTTGAAGAAATGACTCTTCAAAATTTAACTTTGTTGACAAGTAATAGTAATGGCAAATTACACCAATTATTTACAACTGTTTTTGCTGTTGTATAGTCACTAAGACATGTCTGACTCTTTTGTGACTATATGAGTAATAGCCCACCAGACTCCTCTGTCCATAGAATTTCCCAGGCAAGATTACTGGAGTGGGTTGCCATTTCTTTCTCCAGGGGATCTTCCCGACCCACTCACATCTCTTGCATTGGGAAGTGGATTCTTTAACACTAATCCAGGGAAGCTCAATGATTTAGAATAGTTAATATAATTATTATATATCTTATTATAACTATATTATATATTATAAAATATATTATCAGTTCAGTTCAGTTCAGTCACTCAGTTGTGTCCAACTCTTCGCAACCCCATGAATCGCAGCACGCCAGGCCTCCCTGTCCATCACCNGGATGTTGGCAATTTGATCTCTGGTTCCTCTGCCTTTTCTAAAACCAGCTTGAACATCTGGAAGTTCACGGTTCACGTATTGCTGAAGCTGGCTTGGAGAATTTTGAGCATTACTTTACTAGTGTGGTGTGTGATATGAGTGCAATTGTGCAGTAGTTTGAGCATTCTTTGGCACTGCCTTTCTTTGGGATTGGAATGAAAACTGACCTTTTCCAGTCCTATGGCCACTGCTGAGTTTTCCAAATTTGCTGGCATATTGAGTGCTACATTTTCACAGCATCATCTTTTGGGATTTGAAATAGCTCCACTGGAATTCCATCACCTCCACTAGCTTTGTTTGTAGTGATGCTTCCTAAGGCCCACTTGACTTCACATTCCAGGATGTCTGGCTCTAGGTGAGTGATCACACCATTGTGATTATCTTGGTCGTGAAGATCTTTTGTGTATAGTTCTGTGTATCCTTGCCACCTCTTCTTAATAGCTTCTGCTTCTGTTAAGTCCATACCATTTCTGTCCTTTATTGAGCCCATTTTGCATGAAATGTTCCCTTGGTATCTCTAATTTTCTTGAAGAGATTTCTAGTCTTTCTCATTCTGTTGTTTTTCTCTATTTCTTTGCATTGATCACTGAGGAAGGCTTTCTTATCTCTCCTTGCTATTCTTTGGAACTCTTCATTTAGATGCTTATATCTTTCCTTTTCTCCTTTGCTTTTCACCTCTCTTCCTTTCACAGCTATTTGTAAGGCCTCCTCAGACAGCCATTTTGCTTTTTTGCATTTCTTTTCCATGGGGATGTTCTTTAGCCCTGTCTCCTGTACAACGTCATGAACTTCCATCCACAGTTCATATATCTAATTATTTACAATAATCTGTATATATTGTTGTTTAGTTGCTAAGTTGTGTTTGACTCTTGGCAACCCTATGGACTATAAACCATCAGGCTCCTCTGTCCATGGGATTTCCATGGACACTTGGAAATACTTGGAGTGGGTTGCTATCTCCTTTCTCCAGGAAATGTATATATGACTATATAATAATTATATGTAATAAACATTATTATCTGATAAATCTTCCTTAAAAGAGTTCCAAATGCAAGTCTTTTAAGGAAGATTTATCAAACAGTAATGTTACACAAGACCATAAATTATAAAGTTATTCTCAAGCACTGGTTATTTTCATGCCAGTCTTAGCCTTTTTAAAAATTAAAAAGAGGATAATGCAGCAGTTCAGTTGACATTTAATATTGTGCTGTCCATATCACTTTATCAGTCATCAGTCTTACTGCTTTCATATTATTAAAATATCACAGAATGATCTAATATGAATAAGAAATCTACTTTATCTGTACTATTTTAATGCTTGTTGTAGAAAATAATTGCGAAAGAGCATGACTACTTTCAGGGTAAACTTATTAGTGAAGTAATATCCACATACCAGGAAGTAAACAGAACAAAATAGCACAGATTGGTGAATGTTTTCAATCTGAGTACATTTGTGTTTACAGACACAGATCAAGAAATACACTAGTATCTGCACACAGAAAGCCCTTGAACCTCTCATGTGCACTGGCTGGCCCTCTGAGGTAGCCAGTATTCTTTTACTAAAGGCATCAATTGTTTTGGAGGGCAAATGAATCACTCACAAAATAAATCGATCACATTAACTTTTGGTTTAACACTGGTAATATTCCAGTATTAATGTATAAAAATGATTAAAGTTAGCAAGAAAAATTGCTTTGGATCTTAAGGGGAAGCACATACATTCATCCAAATAGCAACCACTGACAGGGGTGACTGCTGTGTTTATATCCAGGACACAAAACAATCCTGTTCTGTCTTCATTTGGCTACAGGCAAGTTCGGTTAGCTAGAACTTTACTGCTGCCTCCAAATTGATGATACATTTTAGGTTGCCCTCAAGTTATTTACTTCAGATGTTACAATGCACGAACAGTTCTTCATTTCCAGAGAGAATAGATAAGATGAGAATCTAAGCACTAGCTAAAGCCAACAATGTCTTAATGTTCTTCAGTTTCAAATGACTATTTTAAGTATATATGTTCAAAGGTACTCAGAACTTTTTATTCTCAAAAATAGGCAAATTTCTTTAATTAATGTTGAATGATCAAAGTCTCAAAAATAAACCTTGAAACATATTTTTCAATACTGTTTATGTGCTGCTGCTTTAGGAAAAAATGTACTGTGATTGCCTTATCAATAACTGAGTGAATGGACCCATTTTTTTTTTTTTTTTTACATAGGAAGTATAGTTCAACTATACTGACATAGAAAAAAATAGCTTTATGACTTCATGTAATCTCATATGACTGGGGGTGTAGATGTGGCTATAAGTAGATATTTAGCTATATCCATTATTACATCCATTATGGAATGAGTTTTTGCACTTGATAACCTTGAATCTCTTCACTGATGAAGCAACATCCCAATACAATTTATTTTTAAATCTTGGACACATTGAATTACATAAAGAGCAACACAGGCATGAGGTATCCAGACTGAAAGTCAAACAAGAAATCTTCCTTTTATATATTCAAGGTTCTAGATTGATATTCTCAAACTGTATCCACTGTTTGGCAGAATGTAATTGAACGGTCCTAAGGACTATGGAAGCTGAGAGCCTTCAGGAAAACTGCTAATGACTTCAGTGTTTAAAATACTCATTATTTCAATAATAATTTACCTTCCTTCATCAACTAAAATATTACCAAGTGGAGATGATATAGAATTATAACAAAGCAAAAGATAAATTTCACTAAGGATTATAAATTCTTTGAAAGTGTCTTTTTTCCTAATCCAACTAAATGTATCTCTTCCTTATATTCATTCCTGCATCTCATTAAATATTCATCAAAGATGAGTGATTATTCACAATCTCTGACAAAATTTTAATGCATGTGGTCAGAACAGTGGAAGTTTGAATATAAATTTCATCAGACTAAATAGAGCAATGTCTTAACTGTAAAATGGTATTGCTGTAATACCCTTAGTTTACATTAGTTCAGGTTCATGATAATGCAAAATATTAAAAGTGTTTCAAACATTTTTATACTATATGGTATATATTGAATATTTNCCAGGTCTACTAAATATTTCATATGTTATTTATTTTTATTTTCTTAACTTATTACATCTTGACATTCTGTTTATATGTATTTATATATATATATATGTAACTGAAATTAATATCTGTGAATGTATTCAAAATATTGAAAGCTGAATTTCTCTTTAAATCAGGAAGACATCTTTCTGGCTGCCATTCTACCTCAAATTTACTGAGTTGCATATTGCAAGAGACACACAATACCAAATAATCAGTTTACTGATTATTAGCTCCACTTTTAGTACAAATATATCTAGATTCATAAAAGTGAAAAAAATAGAAAACCATCTTTTAGAGACAGAATTTCCAATGCATTTCATCATTTTCATATTCTGTCACTTTCTTTATAAAATGGATAATTTTAGTTTGCCAAGGATGATGGTCTTGTCACTCATCCTAATCTGGAATTTATAATAAAAATTCTAGCTGTTTCTCTTGGCCTAGCCTCGCTAACCAGTGATATTTATTCTGGGGCCAAATTGTGTCAGCATGTATGATCTCAAATGGAATGAAATGTTCTCTTGGGACTTCTATTTAGTCTGTTGTTGCTATTGTTAAAAAATACTGACCTTAGAATTTGGGATCAGATTCATTTTCTATCAGATAACTGTCTTGTGTCCTTAAATAAGTTTTCTAATCTCCCTGACCTCTTTTTATTTTTTGATAATGTGATCATGAGAAATTATTTCAGAGCAGTGCTGAACTGAACTGCTCTGAAATGCAAACTTTCTGAAAAGCAAACTGCCAGACATTTTTTTTTTTTTTCCTGTTTCATATCCTATTCTTTTGACTGGATGGCATCACCAATTAAATGGACATGAACTTGGGCAAACTCTGGGAGATGGTGAGGGAAAGGGTGGCCTGGAGTGCTACAATTCATGTGGTCACAAAAAGTCAGCCATGGCTTAGTGACTAAACAACAACAACAATCTCATTCTTTTAGGAACCTTACATTCCATACAGTCCTTCCTCTAATGCCATGGGTGGAATGTCCCATTCTATTCCAGATGAAATAACCAGATTTGTTCACTGTTTTGGTGAAAGTAAATTGAGAAAAATGTTGAATTAATCAAATAATGTTGGGCTTTAGAGCTTAGTATGTGCACAAACAGTGAACAAAACAAACAAAACCTCTCTCCTCGTGGACTTTTGTTCTACTGGTAGACAACAAACAATAAATCAGTAGAACTTAAAGCAGGTCAAAAGTATCATGGAGAAAACTAAGCAGCAAAGTGGGATAACAAATGTTTGGACTATATATTTGCAATTCAAAAATCTTTATCATTAAAGATAAGAATAAAGATACTTGTACAACATTATTGGAGCTTATTTCAATTAATGCCCTTATTTCAATTAACGTACTTCTCTCTGTCCTAGAAATGGCCACACTATTAAGGGCTTCCCGGATGGCTTAGACAGTAAAGTATCTGCCTGCCAATTCAGGGGATGCAGGAGACCCAGGTTTGATCCCTGAGCTGGTAAAATCCCCTGGAGTAGGAAATGGCAACCCACACTAGTATGCTTGTTTGGAGAATTCCATGGACAGAGGAGTCCATGGGGTGGCAAAGATTTGGACATGACTGAGTTACTAACATTTTCCGTTTTGGAGACTGCTGACTCAGACTGTCAGCATTAGGAAAAATTACTTGGGTACTGAGGCCTCAGTAAGTTCCCAGCAATCCTGCAACACAAGTAGTATCCAAAATATAGATTCACTGATTTGTGTCTTAGTACTTTTTAAGTACATCCCTGACAGTGGGACTTGATGAGACACACACTGAATTGCCCATTCATAATCACCTAATATTTTCTTCATATTTAGTACCATATAGTCATTGTGTTAAATTATGGTATTATATACTAGGCATATATAACCATCTCTTAAAGGGCTTGCCAGAGTCACCACGTGAATGAGAAAAAATTAGTCTTGACCCCGACAACTAATGTAAGGTGTTGTTATTGTGTGGTTGCTGTTGCACAGTCCCTTATTTGTATTTGTCTTTTTGTTATCCCATGGACTGTAGCTTTCCAGCCTCCTCCATCCATGAGGTTTCCAGGCAAGAGTACTAGAGTGGGTTTTCATTTCCTTCTGCTGGGGATCTTTCTGACACAGGGATCAAACCCATGTTTCCCAAATTGGCACGCAGATTCTTTAGCACTGAGCAACTAGGGAAGCCCAAATGTAAGAGATATACCTGTTATTTGCTTGCCAACTAGGATAAAATATAAACAGCTTTGTTTGGAAATGATCTGCACTATATGATGAATTCTGAGTTAAAGAGAAAGAGCAGTATATCCATATTCAGATGTCACTGTGACTTAGTGATAATTGATGTCTGGTTTACTTTTAGTTCTTTGGATTCCATTCAGTTTATTTGCTCTGAAATTTTATATCTGTATACAGTCATGTATGTATGTCATGAGCTATGAACTCATGTTAGAAGTCAAGACTAAAGTCTAAAGAAAGGGTAAATATGATAGAGAAAATGCATTAGGCACATAGGGATTCTCAGGTCTTGAGTATTGGCAAGAATAAAGAAAGTTAAATAGAGAAATGAAAATTCCACTCTCCTCTTGAGAACGCCTCATTACAGTAGTATATTACTCAAAGCCTTAGATTTAGGCTAGGTACTTAACCTGCTTAAATTTTTTTTACTACTAAAAGGTAAATGCTAACATTATTATTATGTTCTCCAAATTTGGGGANATGTTAGAAGTCAAGACTAAAGTCTAAAGAAAGGGTAAATATGATAGAGAAAATGCATTAGGCACATAGGGATTCTCAGGTCTTGAGTATTGGCAAGAATAAAGAAAGTTAAATAGAGAAATGAAAATTCCACTCTCCTCTTGAGAACGCCTCATTACAGTAGTATATTACTCAAAGCCTTAGATTTAGGCTAGGTATTTAACCTGCTTAAATTTTTTTTACTACTAAAAGGTAAATGCTATAACGTTATTATTATGTTCTCCAAATTTGGGGAATAAGAAGCAACAGTTAGAACTGGACATGGAACAACAGACTGGTTCCAAATAGGAAAAGGAGTGTGTCCAGGCTGTATATTGTCACCCTGCTTATTTAACTTCTATGCAGAGTACATCATGAGAATACTGGGATGAAAGAAGCACAAGCTGGAATCAAGGCTGCCAGAAGAAATATCAATAACCTCAGATATGTAGATGACACCACTTTTATGGCAGAAAATGAAGAGGAACTAAAACGCCTCTTGATGAAAGTGAAAGAGGAGAGTGAAAAAGTTGGCTTAAAGCTCAACATTTGGAAAACTAAGATCAGGCATCTGGTCCCATCACTTCATGGGAAATAGATGGGGAAGCAGTGGAAACAGTGTCAGACTTTATTTTTTGGGGATCCAAAATCACTGCAGATGGTGACTGCAACCATGAAATTAAAAGACGTTTACTCCTTGGAAGGAGAGTTATGGCCAACCTAGATAGCATATTGAAAAGCAGAGACATTACTTTGCCAACAAAGGTCCGTCTATTCAAGGCTATGGTTTTTCCAGTGGTCATGTATGGATGTGAGAGTTGGACTGTGAAGAATGCTGAGTGCTGAAAAATTGATGCTTTTGATCTGTGGTGTTGGAGAAGACTTGAGAGTCCCTTGGACTGCAAGGAGATCCAACCAGTCCATTCTAAAAGATTAGAATGGGATTTCTTTGGAAGGAATGATGCTAAAGCTGAAACTCCAGTACTTTGGCCAACTCATGCAAAGAGTTGACTCTTTGGAAAAGACTCTGATGCCGGGAGGAATTGGGGGCAGGAGGAAAAGGGGATGACAGAGAATGAGATGGCTGGATGGAATCACTGACTCAATGGACATGAGTCTGAGTGAACTCTGGGAGTTGGTGATAGACAGGGCGGCCTGGCATGCTGCGATTTATGGGGTCACAAAGGGTCAGACATGACTGCATGACTGAACTGAATTGAACTGAACTGAACTGAATTTGAATGTTAACAATTGCTTCATGCAGATTTATTGGATAAACAATGTCTGTGATATTCTCTTCAAGGAAAACATCTGTTTTGTTATTATTTTTAAAAAAATCAACTACCATGAAATATATCAGGAAAACTAAAATAACTATATGCTTGTTTTTTTAAATTGGGTTATATATGTGCTCTGTGTGCTCAGCTGCTCAATCTTGTCCAGTACTTTCTGGCTCCATGAAATATAGCCTTCCAGGTTTCTCTGCCCATGGAATTAACCTGTCAAGAATACTAGAGTGGGATGCCACTTCTTACTCCAGGGGATCTTCCCAAACCAGGGATCAAACCTGTGTCCCTTGTGTCTCCTGCTTTGGCAAGAGGATTTTTCACCTCTAAAGCCAACTGGGAAGCCTATATACCTACTCTAGAATATTTGAAGAAAAAAGGTAAGATTAATTTCTAGTTACTCATGCATGCCCTTAGGGTACCAGATAATAAGCAAATATAAATCTGGAAAGCAACTCTTTCATTCTCATCCAAACAGGATTTCCATAGCTAAAGCCTGAGAAATATGAAATCACATTCCAAAATTATAAAACACATGAAGAAAGAATCCATCAAAAGCAAGACTCAAGAGTAACAATAAACATTAGAACAAGACAGCAAAGAATCTCAGCTAATAAAATCATAGGTAGAACCATAAATAAATAAGCTCAAAATGATCAAAGACATAAAAATGCATCAAAACATAATTTTACACCAATAAATTTATTTTAGAAATAAAGATTGGCATGAAATGTTAAGAAATTAAATATTTATATGTATATAATAGAAGGTTAAAAATGAAGGATATAATTAGAATATACAAAATATATCCACCAAATTTTCCAGAAATAACAATGAAAGACACTGGGGGAGAGGCAATATTCAAAATAAGGCTGAGAAATCTCTAAAATTAATTTAAGTCATGAATCCTCAGATACATGCATTATAATGGTTCTCAAACAGAATAACAGAAACTATTTCAAGCATAAACATTGCTATAAACTATATGTTTGTGGGACTGATGCTTTTTTAAAGGGACTCTGAAGTGCTCCCTCACCCTCTTTGGCCATGAGACACATGTTGAAAGACAGATATCAGTGAACCAAGAAGGGGAATTTCACCAGTCACCAAATCTGCAGGTATTCAGACCTTGAAATCCCCTGCCTCCAGAAATGTGAGAAATAAATTTCTGTTTGTTCATAAGCCACCCAGTTGATGGTACTTTTTAAAATAGCAGCCTGAGTGACTGCTATAAATGTAAACATTTCTTAGTACAATTTAGAGTATCAATGATAAAAGTAAGAGCTAAATTTACCTTTAACTAAGAAACAAATTGCTCACAAAGAAATAATTAGACTGACACTAGATTTTGCAATAGGAAAAATACTTTTCTGTAAATAAAATATTTTCAAATGATAACATAAATTTTCAATAAAATATCTTCCAAGTGATAAACTCTAGAAGCTAGAAAATTAAACAGAAATAATATATGAAATTTAAACAGAAATATGTGAAAAAATGATGTTGACTGGATAATAGAGTTTGCTTCCATTTAGAGATGGAAAGTCAAGGGAACATTGTTCCCACTCTAACAAGGAGGAAAGACTGGATGATCTACAGAACTTTTCTTGAATCTATTAGAGAGCTAAGTCACAAGACAGATAAGTGAAACAAATTCCAAAGACAGGGATTATAAATAGTTTCACTAATGGGAGAGTAATAGAGGAAGAGTTAAGTGTCCACCAAAAGGTGGTAGGAAGGAAAGAGTTAAATCTGAACAAATTCCTAAGAGCTGAATGTGGTATACTGTGAAGATTTAGAACCTTTGAGAACCTGGACAGGAGAGTCCACACTCACCAGCTATTTTCCATGCTCCTCCACCACATGTTCAGGAGAAAGAAGGAGATTAAGGCAGAAAATCTCAGAGGGCTCCCCTCAATGACACAAGTAGAAGAAAACTCTGCTCACTTCCTACTGCCTTTTTATATGTTAATCAAGAGCTGGAAGCTAATGAATGGGAGTAAAATCCCCTCAGCCCCAAAGTCAAGACACTGCATTTGAGCAATGCATGTGTGCAAGCTCAGTCACCCAGTCATGTCCCACTCTATGAGGGAGGGATAAAAGAAAAAAATTTTTCTGATAGCAGAGGGTAAGAATACCTGCCAGAGGATAGAATATTTCAACAACATTAAGATGATACCTGTCACTGCTGGGGTGAGGCACATAATACCCTCCTGCTCAAGACCTTCCAAAATACAAGGCAGAGAGAGCCCAGACACTGTAAAGAGTGGGCAATAGTACTGACAAAGAACCATCACAGAAGCCAAGCATACAGAAATTGCATAAAAGAGGCTGGTGAAGAAGAACTGAGAAACCCTCTGTCGTGAACAGGATCATATTCTCCTAAAAGATATTTTAAAGTCCTAAAACCTTCACTGGAAACAGTAAAAGACTTTTTATTTTTTTTGAACTCCAAAATCACTGCAGCCATGAAATTAAAAGATGCTTGCTCCTTGAAAGAAAAGTTATGACCAACCTAGACAGCATATTAAAAAGCAGAGACATTACTTTGCCAACAAAGGTCCGTCTAGTCAAGGCTATGGTTTTTCCAGTAGTCATGTATGGATGTGCAAGTTGGACTGTGAAGAAAGCTGAGCACCAAAGGATTGATGCTTTTGAACTGTGGTGTTGGAGAAGATGCTTGAGAGTCCCTTGGACTGCAAGGAGGTCCAACTAGTCCATCCGAAAAGAGCTCAGTCCTGAGTGTTCATTGGAAGGTGCTGAAGCTGAAGCTCCAATACTTTGGCCAACTGATGCAAAGAACTGACTTATTAGAAAAGACCCTGATGCTGGGAAAGATTAAAGGTGGGAGGAGAAGGGGACGACAGAGAATGAGATGGTTGGATGGCATCACCAACTCGATGGACGTGAGTTTGAGCAAGCTGTGGGAGTTGGTGATGGACAGGGGGGCCTGGGGTGCTGCAGTCCAAGGGATCTCAAAGAGTTGTACAGAACTGAGTAGCTAAACTGACTGAAACCCTCTCTTCTCTTTAGTACCTTATTTGTGGGAATGACACCTTATTTAAAAGGTACATCTTTGTGGATTAATCAAATTAGGGAAGATCATTAGGGTAGATCATGATACCATATTATTCGTGTCTTTGTAAGAAGAGGAGACAAATAGAGAAACACAGGAAGAATGCCATGTGATAATGGAGGCAGAAGTTAGTGTGAGGCATATACAAGTTGAGAGATTCCATTAATTGCTGCCAGCATTAGAAGCTAAGAGTAAAGCGTGAACCGATTCTTCCAGAGAGCCTTACAGAAAATGTGGCTCTGCTAAAACTTTGATTTCAGATATGTGAAAGAATATATACATATATATATATGGTTTGTTTATTTTAAGCCACCCACTTTGTGGTACTTTGTTACAGCCGTCCTGGGCACTAAATGTGTCTTTCCTGCTTTCCCTACAAGATTCACACTGAGTAACAATCAAAAACAGTCTGGTGGAAGATAAACACTGAAAAAAGTCCTCAGGAGTCTAGATCTTACACTAACCACAGGGTAGCAATTGCACACAGTTGGAAAAATCTGAAGCAAGTATGTGCTGAAGATAGTTATAGTAACACCAAAAGTCAAAGCAGCTCAAACTCCTCACTAGACAGGTTCAATCCCCTACAGTAAGAGTGTGACTTATTCAGGGTGTAAATGTTATTTACTTCAGTCGCAACTGTTTTTTGCACACAATGTCTATCATTGAATCAACAATAAGACACACAAGAAGGCAAGTGAAGAAAACATTAACAGAGGGTAAAGCAGGCAACAGAACAGCCACAATAGTAACCAGTTTTGGAAGTACCCGACAGGGACAGTGAAATGATTCTGGTAAAAGCATAAAAGGCTCTAGTGGAAAAGGTGAACAGTGTGTGTCAATAGATATGGATTTTATCATAGATAGAAATAAAAAAATATGCTTCCATGGGTAAAATGTAAATGACAGGAATAAGTAGACATTGTTAAAGATGAAGAATTTTTTTCTGGTGGACTGGCACACTTGACATGGCAGGGAAAATAATCTTTGAAGATAGGACAGTAGAAATCATCCAAACTGAAATGCAAAGTGAGAAAGAGAAAAAAAAAAAACAAAAACTGAAAACAAACAACAACAAATCATGTGATAGCTGTTGAGCAATGTCAAATAGTCTAGCATATGGGTAATTTAAATCTTGGAAGTAAAAGAGAAAGAAAAGGACAGAAAAAATTTTTGAAAAAATAAATGCCTGATAACTTTTCAAAATTAACAAAAGACAACAATAAATTCAAGAAGTTGAGTATCAAAAAATGACATATACAAATAAAAATACAATTGGATATATTATATTGGGTTGGCCAAAAAAGTATGTTAGGGTTTTTTCATAAGATTTTTCTATAAAATGCTGAAAACCAAAGATGGGAACAAGTCTTGAAGACAAAGAACCAGGTAAAAGTTCTGAATTATAGTTTTTTTCATCAAATACTATGCAAACCAGAAGAAAAGAGAGTGACATCTTAAGAGAATTAAAAAAAGAAAAAAATGTTATCCTATAATCTATACCTAGCAGAATTATCTTACAGGGTGTGGGTAAATGTAAGCATTTACTTACTAATAAAACAATATAATAATGACTAATATGGGATACATCAAACATGCAGATGTTTATTTTGATGTAACAACTAAAATAATAAAAATACAGAATGTTTAACTTACTAGTTAATTAATACTGGAGCATGATGAAAGGAATAAAAAAGTATGTGGAAGCAAATACCAATATGTCAGCATCTCTGTGATTTTAAACAGACCATGGCTGGACCTAGAGGTTATCATAATGAGTGAAGTAAGTCAGACAAAGAAAAACAAATATCTTATGACATTGCTTATATGTGATTTCTTTAAAAAGGGTGCAAATGAACTTAACTATAAAACAGAGTTACAGATGTGGAAAACAAACTTACAGTTTCCCTTATAGCAGAAAGTGAAGAGGAACTAAAAAGCTTCTTGATGAAAGTGAAAGAGGAGAGTGAAAAAATTGGCTTAAAGCTCAACATCCAGAAAACGAAGATCATGGCATCCGGTCCCATCACTCCATGGGAAATAGATGGAGAAACAGTGGAAACTGTCAGACTTTATTTTTTGGGGTTCCCAAACCACTGCAGATGGTGACTGCAGCCATGAAATTAAAAGACACTTACTCCTTGGAAGAAAAGTTATGACCAACCTAGATAGCATATTCAAAAGCAGAGACATTACTTTGCTGACTAAGGTCCATCTACTCAAGGCCATGGTTTTTCCAGTGGTCACGTATGGATGTGAGAGTTGGACTGTGAAGAAGGCTGAACACCGAAGAACTGATGCTTTTGAACTGTGGTGTTGGAGAAGACTCTTGAGAGTCCCTTGGACTGCAAGGAGATCCAACCAGTCCATCCTGAAGGAGATCAACCCTGGGATTTCTTTGGAAGGACTGATGCTGAAGCTGAAACTCCAGTACTTTGTCCACCTCATGCAAAGAGTTGACTCATTGGAAAAGACTGATGCTGGGAGGGATTAGGCGCAGGAGGAGAAGGGGACGACCCAGGATGAGATGGCTGGATGGTATCACGGACACGATGGACGTGAGTCTGAGTGAACTCCGGGAGATGGTGATGGACAGGGAGGCCTGGCGTGCTGCGATTCATGGGGTCACAAAGAGTCGGACATGACTGAGCGACTGAACTGAACTGAACATATATAAAATAGATAACTAATAAGGACCTACTGCATAGCACATGAAACTCTACTCAATATTCTATAATAGCATATCTGGGAATTGAATCTAAAAGAGTAGACATATGTATAACTGATTCACTTTGCTGTACATGTGAAACTAACAACACTGTATATCAACTGTCATGTGATAAAAATTAAAAATTAACAGGCCATCTTGCAATATAAAGGACAAATTGAGAGGATATTTAAGTGTTCAATTACATTATTTACAAAAGGCACATGGCAAGGTAATATCTGACAAATAAAATTTAAAATAAGTAACTTACAATCTAAGTTGTAAAATAAATACATATAAGCCCATAATGATATACATAAATTATTAATAAAATAGATAAATGAGGGAGAAGAGATAAATCTTCCTTAGAGAAGAATTCCACATAATGTATGTGACTATTCTCCTCTCTAACTGAAGGTTAATCCCTCTCCCTTGAGTGTAGGCTGGACTTAACAACTTGCTCCAAAGAACAGGGAAGAGGAAAGCTCAAAGTGTCATTACCTTTGCAAAGTAGAAAACTGGCAAATACTTCCTTAGCCAAATGACCCAGGTGATATTGTCACTGATAAATTATGCAGACATCAGGGACTCCCTGCTGGGATATGATGAGAATACAGCTTAACCTCTATGATCTTTCTTCCCAAAGCCCATATCATTTCAAGTCTACTTATGAGAAAATCATTAGACAAACACAAATTGAGAGACATTCTACATACATATGTGGATAATACTCTCAGCACTTCCATCATTAGGAACATGAAAAGCCTGAGCAATGGTCACAGACCAGAAGAGTTGGAGAACAAGATGACTGAACATGTGGTATCCTGGAAAGGACATTAGTGGGAAACTGGCAAAATCAAAATAACATCTGGAGTTAAGTTTATAGCAGTGTACCAATGTTGTTTTGTTGTGTTTTGTCTTTGTTTGCTTTTGACAAATGTACCATGGTTATATACGATGCTAATATTAGAAGAAACTGGGTGAGGGATGGGCAGCAGACCCTATCTTTGCAACATTTCTCTAAACACAATTCTAAAAAGTTGATTAAAAAATAACCAAGTCAATAGAAATTTAACATCAAACAGGAAGGGAAAAATATTTTAAAGAGGGTTAATATCTAACAGTAAAAGTAACAATTCACTAGAAATAAGTTATTTTTATAAAATATGTGTACCCATGAAAGTGTTGGTTGTTCAGTCATATCTGACTCTTTGCGACCCGATAGACTATAGCCCTCCAGGCTTCTCGGTCCATGGAATTCTCCAGACAAAAATACCAGAGTGGGTAGCCATCCCCTTCTCCAGGGAATATTCTTGACCTAAGGATCCAACCTGAGCCTCTTGCATTGCAAGCAGATTCTTCATCATCTGAGCCACCAGGGAAGCCCATGGATACCTGACAAGATTTAAAAATATTTAAAGGAAATATAGATATTATAAAGTGACACACTTTTAATGAAAATATTAGATATCAATATAGCGTTCAACAAACAACTTTAGAAGATATAAAGAAATGCAAGATTTCAACACTTCTCCTTATGGGTAATAATGGAACGTGGTATACAATAATTAGAGAATGTATGATTCAGTGGTAAAGAACCCACCTTCATGTTTCCATGTTACAGGCGGCACAACTGATACTGATTTATTAAAAGCTCTGAATATTTGTTTTAAAAAAATAACCCAGCATTTCTCAAACATGTTCAAATAAAGGAAGCCTCTCTTTCATATGGCATCTAACAACTTCCCACAAAGGGAGTGTTCTATGGCATACCTGGGGATAATCTGTCTTCAAGTATGTTATTTCCTCAGATTATAGAGCAAATGAATAACACAGTGTACATAAGTGTACTCTATTTTACATATGTATGTATCAGTCAGTCAGTTCAGTTGTTCATTTGTGTCCGACTCTTTGTGACCACATGGACTGTAGCATGCCAGAACGTCCTGTCCATCACCAACTCCCACATCTTGCTCAAACTCATGTCCATTGAGTTGGTGTTGCCATCCAACCATCTCATCCCTCTGTTGTCCCCTTCTCCTCCTGCCTTCAATCTTTCCCAGCATCGGGGTCTTTTCAAATGAATCAGTTCTTTGCATCACGTGGCCGAAATATTGCAGCTTCAGCTTCAGTATCATCCCTTCCAGTGAATATTCAGGACTGATTTCTTTTAGGGTTGGCTGGTTGGATCTCCTTGAAGTCCAAGGGACTCTCAAGAGTCTTCTCCAACACCACAGTTCAAAAGTATTAATTCTTCAGCTCTCAGCTTTTTTTATGGTCCATCTCTCACATCCACACACGACTACTGGAAAAATCATAGCTTTGACTAGATGGACGTTTGTCAGCAAAGTAATGTCTCTGGTTTTTAATATGCTGTCTAGGCTGGCCATAGCTTTTCTTCCAAGGAGTAAACATCTTTTAATTTCAGGGCTGCAGTCAGCATCTGCAGTGACTTTGGAGCTCCCCAAAATCAGGCCCCTCACTGTTTCCATTGTTTCCCCATCTATTTGCCATGAAGCGATGGGACTGGATGCCATGATCTTCGTTTTCTGAATGTTGAGTTTCAAGCCAACATTTTTGTGCTCCTCTTTCACATTTATCAAGAGGCTCTTCAGTTCCACTTCACTGTCTGCCATAACGGTGGTGTCATCTGCATATCTGAGGTTATTGATATTTCTCCTGGCAATCTGGATTCCAGCTTGTGCTTCATCCAGCCTGGCATTTCACATGATATATTCTGCATATAAGTTAAATAAGCAGGGTGACAATGTACAGCCTTGATGTACTTCTTTCCCAGTTTGAAACCAGTCTTTGTATTATACATACATATTATACATATGTATGTGTAATATACGTATATTATACATATGTATGTATAATAAATGTAAATCTCATAAAGACGCTCAACTATCTGCACCCTCAGTAATGTTCCAAATGGCATGCTGAGGTACAATTTCAGCTCTATGTGAGTAATGCCTAAGTTAGTTATGCCAGCTGGCCAAAGTGAATTAGAGCAAGTACTATATAATATGTCTGGAAAGTATAAAAGTGTACTTACAATGTTTCATTTGTACTATTGCAAAATAAGACAATTTGTCTTTCAATAAATATTTGTATAAATGGAACTCTTTCCATGGGGACCATTATATACTATGCTTTACTAAATATATTTGGAATATTTTCTATATCTAAAATATAATTTGCATAAATAAAACATTAGCATATAGAAAGCTGTGGTATGTATTTTCATTCTAATAATCTTAAAATTGAAATATTGTAGTGAAAAGAAAATATGTTTGACTTTCAGTTGAATATAGATAAATATGTTTTCATTAGTCTACTATGGAAACTTGGAAATCATTTCTGCAAGTCTGTCTGACTGTTAACCTAAATAAGTTAGTAATTTTTCATTATACTCCTCTGATATAATAAAACATTCTGTTGATGGAATCTATAAAAATTGGCTTTGACCCCAAGAAAAGTATCTATTGTAATTGAATTGTGGTTGAATCATATGTTAAAAACACCTAGTTCAGGAAATAAATGGTAAAATACTAACATGATGTTTAACTGTTAGAATTCACTCCTACCTTTAAATACTAGATTCTTTGCAGAAGAGTCAGACACAACTTAGTGACAAAACAGCAAGAAATCTTTTCTAATACACACGTGGAGCATCTACAATAGTTGACTAGCTTACAATCATGCCACAAAGCAAGTAAAAAGAGAGTCAAAATGAAAACTAAAATTTACTGAGAACTGAGAGATGAAACTACATGGTAACATGTTTAGACTGAGTAAGGCAGCATGTCAGCTATTGAGTAAGACTAGTTGGCCAATGAAATATGAATATAGACTAAGAATTTCTAAGTAAATTTTACCCACTTTTATTTAATTTGCATAATATAAATTTAACCTATTAGAGAGATGAGGGAGTTTTGTCAACACTGCGCATTAGTGCTCAGAATGTGTAATATATTACTATGCATATTAACTTAAATATTTCTCCTCTTTAAAAATTTACATTGATATTCTGGCTAGACATTGCATTCTATAAAATATCAAACAGAAAACATAGCTAGTGATCCATTTTTATATGAAACTGGAAATTTACATACAGTATTAGTATTCATGTAAAAATTTCAGTAAACGAATTAAAATGTCTTCTCAAAAAGAAAGTCATTTTNTTCCTTCCAAGGACTAAGTGTCTTTTAATTTCATGGCTGCAATCACCATCTGCAGTGATTTTGGAGCCCCCGCAAATAAGTTTTTTTTCTTTTCTTCTCCTTCTTTTTCTTTGTTTCCTTCTTCCTTCCTTCCAC
This sequence comes from Redunca redunca, assembly GCA_006410935.1. Taxonomy (NCBI): domain Eukaryota; kingdom Metazoa; phylum Chordata; class Mammalia; order Artiodactyla; family Bovidae; genus Redunca; species Redunca redunca. Next base: position 80,679 of record SJYQ01001618.1, on the reverse strand, counting down.
CCTCCCTGCCTCCTTTCCTACTTCCCTCCTTCTGCCTCTTCCTGTTCCCTCCCTTCCTTTGTTTGTTTTGATTTTGTTTTTCTTCTCTTGGTAGGACATCTACCTTATCCCATCATTTATTACTAATAACCCTGGTGGAATGGAATCAGTTTCACTCATCAGAGATAACTGCTGAGTGCATTATAGGTAAAATAAATGTAGAACTTATAGACTATCGAAGATCAGTCATGTGGAGGAAAAGAAAATACTGTGTTACAGAGCTATAAATAAATACCTGCAATAGCATTAAATCAAGTTGGGAAAATATCAGAGTTACATTTATCAATGCTTTACAAACTGACAAAATAAAATGTTGATTTTGTTTCAGCTAAAGTTTTCTTTATTTTTGTCACTACATTAAATAATGGTTTAAAATAATGAATTAGAAACTTAAATTTCCATCAATTTTCTTTCACACCAAAAAGTTAGCCATCAATTACACAAATGACAGTATATCAGATTTTCAAATTATAAATAATAATGAAGTACTATGAAGTGCTGTGGAAGTGCTAATATTTTTCAAATATTCATGCTTGTTGAAACCAATTAAAATTTAGCAATCGCTTGGGGGAAAGGGGAATGTTCATGTATGTTTATCTATTGATCTTTGTATCTCGGAGACCCAAGTTCAATCCCTGGGTCGGGAAGATCCCCTGGAGAAGGAAATGGCAATCCACTCCAGTATTCTTGCCTGGAGAATCCCATGGACAGAGAAGCCTAGTAGGTTACAGTACACGGGGTTGCAAAGAGTCGGACACAACTGAGCAACTTCACCACCACCACCACATATCTATCTCTGTTTAGCATCTTTATCATCTATCTCATCTATCTTTGTATCTATTTTTAACCTATCTAATCACTTAGTAAATGTAAATAGTTCATTGTGTATGTGCAAATTTGCTTCAGACCTGTCTGACTCTTTGTGACCCAATGGGCCTCTTTCCATGGGATTCTCCAGGCAAGAATACTAGAGTGGATTGTCATGCCCTCCTCCAGGGAATCTTCCTGACCTAGAGAGTGAACTTGTGTCTCCCACAACATAGTCCATTAGTTGTTAATAATTGCTGATAAGCTAAAATCTCCTCAGTTTTCTCTAGATACAATTTCTGAAGTCTCAACTTATTTTCAGAAATGTCAACTATATGTAGGGCAATTTACAACAGTAGACACATTTTGTGACTTCCACAATTAGTAGAGGGAATTCACAGTTCTCCCTATATAAGGATGTCTGTCAAAAACTTAATTCTGTTGCTTTTCATATATACATATGCAAAAATAGGAAGTGGTTACAAAAAATATATACACATTTTCATATTGTTTAGAACATATTGTAGGTGGAAAATTTAAGAAAAACTCAGCAATTCAATGTGTTACCCTATTACATTTTGGATTATTCTCATTTAATTCTTTCTCCTTCATTTAACTGCAGGTGCCCACACACACTTTTTAACATTGGTGTGTTAAGTCACTCAGTCATGTCCAGCTCTTTGCAACCCCATGTACTATAGCTGCCAGACTCCTCTCTCCATGGAATACTCAGGAAAGAATACTGGAGTGGGTACCCATTCCCTTCTTTGTGGCGGGGGGTGGGGGGAAGAGGGGGAAGGTTCTTCCTGATCCAGAGATTGAACCTGGGTCTCCTGCATTGTAGGTGGATTCTTTATGCCTTCTCAAATATTTCAAATTACAAAAATAAAAATTGTTTCATAGGTGAAAGATGAAGGCGATTACCTATTAGCAGTACTCTGATGACATTCTGGAGAGAGCTATAATTTAAGAAAATAAAAACTGGGAAAACAATGCTTTGCTAGGAAATCTTATCATTTGGCTTATACTATCAAGGGACTCATTGGGAAAGACCCTGATGCTGGGAAAGATTGAAGGCAAGAGGAGAAGGGGGTGACAGAGGATGAGATGGTTGGATGGCATGTTGGATGACATGATTTTGAGCAAACTCCAGGCGACAGTGAAGGACAGGGAAGCTTGACATGCTGCAGTTCATGCATAGAATTAGACACAACTTAGTGACTGAACAACAACAACAAGGGACTCACAAAAAAGATTATCAAGTAGGAGACCAGTTGATTTTCTTACTTATTTTTTAATTGAAAGAGACTACTATTCTTAAAAAAAAAAAAAAGCATTTTATTTCGATTTGGAATATAGCTGACTAGCAATAGTTTCAGGTGAACAGAGAAGGGACTCAGCCATACATGTACATATAGCCTTTCTCCCCCAAACACCCCTACCATCCAGGCTGCCACATAAAATTGAACAAAGTTCCATGCTATACAGTAGTCCCTTGTTGGTTAGACACTTTAAATATAGTGTTGTGTACATGTGCATCCAAATTTGCTATCACTTCCCTCCTCCTTCCCCCTGGCAACCATAAGTTCATTCTCTAAGTCTGTAAGTAAGAGTCTACTGTTATTGAAGTTTGAAAGTTTCCTTTTATAGGCTAAAGTGGTGATGCTAGTAAATGAACATGGAATATATCTTCTAAAGGAGCCTTTTCCAATGAATATTTCAAGAGTGATGGCTCTGTCTATAAACTCATAAGTCATACAATTCTAAACAAAACACTTATGTATCTACACTTAAATGACTGAATATATTTCTTCAGAACAGTGCTGATCTACTCATTAAAGTTATGTCAGGCTTCTAGTTGAATTCAGCAAATACATGTTAAGTGCTTATCATTTCCAAGTCAATCAAAAGAAATGAATGTCTTTTCATTCATCACAAAATAATGAATGAAAGACAGTATCTGGTCTCAAGTCATTTATAGTTTTATTAGATTGTTGTATAAAATAATTTTCTATTATATTTATTCATATTTTATGAAATTTATAACATTGTAAGAAAGGAGGATAAAAACTAATTTTAATGTATTCTTGTATCAGATTCCAGTTGAGACACTCTAGATACACTGTTTAACTGATTCCTGTGCGACTGTCAGAAAATTGAGATCAAGTGAAATTAAGTGGAATGACTTACACCTCTAACTATTAAATTACAGAACAAAACTTCAAAACCAAAGCTAACGCTAAAGCCATTGTTTCAAAATTGCATTAAAAGGTGAAAAATGAACAAGTAAAATGTTGGTTAATAAGACTGCTTAAATGATATTATGTTCTTCAACAGGGAGAAGCAAATGTGGAGAATAAATAATTAAATAAGAAGAAATATTAATAAAGATACATTAAAATAAGAAAGATGTTAAAAATAAATGACAAAAAATATAATTTACTAACAGACTTGAAAAATGAAACTAATTGTGCAGGGCCATGGGGCTTCAGAGCCCAAGACCATTTTGTCCCTTATAGGGAAATAGCCTTCATTCAGCCTTCATGACTTTCTCTGAGTTCCAATGGGCATATTCAAACAGTTGCTAATTAGGGAAGGGAGGGGATATGAAAACTAGGAGAAACAGTCAAGAACAGCCTTGGGGCAAGGTCCTGTTTCCCCTTCAAAGGAAAGGCACAACAATATCTTTCAGCTATTTTGCAGATACTGAAACACCCTCCAGGTGGGAGAAATTAGAAGGTAACAATGGTATGCACCAGTGGTTTGCCATTGCCTTCTCCAATGGTCCACTGGAGAAGGTGAATCAGTTCAGTTCAGTCGCTCAGTCGCGTCCGACTCTTTGCGATCCCATGAATCACAGCACGCCTGGCCTCCCTGTCCATCACCAACTCCTGGAGTTCACTCAGACTCACGTCCATCAAGTCAGTGATGCCACCAGCCATCTCATCCTCTGTCGTCCCCTTCTCCTCCTGCCCCCAATCCCGCCCAGCATCAGAGTCTTTTCCAATGAGTCAACTCTTCACATGAGGTGGCCAAAGTACTGGAGTTTCTGCTTTAGCATCATTCCTTCCAAAGAAATCCCAGGGCTGATCTCCTTCAGAATGGACTGGTTGGATCTCCTTGTAGTCCAAGGGACTCTCCAACACCATAGTTCAAAAGCATCAATTCTTTGGCACTCAGCCTTCTTCACAGTCCAACTCTCACATCCATACATGACCACAGAAAGAACCATAGCCTTGACTAGACAGACCTTAGTCGGCAAAGTAATGTCTCTGCTTTTGAATATACTATCTAGGTTGGTCATAACTTTTCTTCCAAGGAGTAAACATCTTTTAACTTCATGGCTGCAATCACCATCTTCAGTGAATTTGGAGCCCCAAAAAATAAAGTCTGAAACTGTTTTCCACTGTTTCCCCATCTATTTCCCATGAAGTGATGGGACTGGATGCCATGATCTTTGTTTTCTGAATGTTGAGCTTTGAGCCAACTTTTTCACTCTCTTCTTTTACTTTCATCAAGAGGCTTTTTAGTTCCTCTTCACTTTCTGCCATAAGGGTGGTGTCATCTGCATATATGAGGTTATTGATATTTCTCCTGGCAATCTTGATTCCAGCTTGTGTTTCTTCCAGTCCAGCATTTTGCATGATGTACTCTGCATATAAGTTAAATAAGCAGGGTGACAATATACAGCCTTGACGTACTCTTTTTCCTATTTGGAATCAGTCTGTTGTTCCATGTCCAGAAGAAGGTGAATAGTTGAAGCTAAAGTTGAATTGTTCTGTGAAGACCTACAAGAGCTTCTAGAACTAACACCCAAAAAGATGTCCTTTTCATCATAGGGGACAGGAATGCAAAAGTAGGAAGTCAAGAGATACCTGGAGTAACAGGTAAATTTGGCCTAGGAGTACAAAATGAAGCAGGGCAAAGGCTAACAGTTTTGCCAAGAGAACACACTGATCATAGCAAACACACACTTCCAAAAACACAAGAGAAGACTGTAAACATGGATATCAACAGATGGTCAGTACCAAAATCAGACTAATTATATTCTTTGCAGCAATGACGGAGAAGCTCTATACAGTCAGCAAAAACAGGACTGGGGGGTTACCATGGCTGAGATCATGATGTCATCCAACCCTCTCTGTTGTCCCCTTCTCCTCCTGTCTTCAATCTTTCCCATCAGAGTCTTTTCAAATGAGTCAGCTCTTCGCATCAGGTGGCCAAAGTATTGGAGTTTCAGATTCAATATCTGTCCTTCCAATGAACACCCAGGACTGATCTTCTTTAGGATGGACTGAATGGATCTCCTTGCAGTCCAAGGGATTCTCAAGAGTCTTCTCCAACACCACAGTTCAAAAGCATCAATTCTTCAGTACTCAACTTTCTTTATAGCCCAACTCTCATATCCATACATGACTACTGGAAAAACCATAGCCTTGACTAGATGGACCTTTTTTGGCAAAGTAATGTCTCTGCTTTTTAATATGCTGTCTAGGATGGTCATAACTTTCCTTCCAAGGCATAAGCATCTTTTAATTTCATGGCTGCAATCACCATCTGCAGTGATTTTGGAGCCCAAAAAAGTAAAGTCTGTCACTGTTTCCACTGTTTCTCCTTCTATTTCCCATTGAAGTGATGGGACCAGATGCCATGATCTTATTTTTCTGAATGTTGAGCTTTAAGCCAACTTTTTCACTCTCCTCTTTCACTTTCATTAAGAGGTTCTTTAGTTCTTCTTCACTTTCTGCCATAAGGGTGGTGTCATCAGCATATCTGAGTTTATTGACATTTCTCCCAGCAATCTTGATTCCAGCTTGTGCTTCTTTCAGTCCAGCATTTCTCATGATGTACTCTGCATATAAGTTAAATAAACAGGGTGGCAACAAACAGCCTTGACGTACTCCTTCTCCTATTTGGAACCAGTCTGTTCCATGTCCAGTTCTAACTGTTGCTTCCTGGCCTGCATACAGATTTCTCAAGAGGCAGGTCAGGTGGTCTGGTATTCTCATCTCTTTCAGAATTTTCCACAGTTTATTGTGATCCACACAGTCAAAGGCTTTGGTGTAGTCAATAAAGCAAAAATTGATGTTTTTCTGGAACTCTCTTGCTTTTTCGATGCTCCAGCAGATGTTGGTAATTTGACCTCTAGTTCCTCTGCCTTTTCTAAAACCAGCTTGAACATCTGAAAGTTCATGGCTCATGTATTGCTGAAGTCTGGCTTGGAGAATTTTGAGCATTACTTTACTAGCGTGTCAGTTGAGTGCAATTGTGCGGTAGTTTGAGCATTCTTTGGCATTGCCTGAGAAAAGAAGAGAAGCTAAAAGAAAAGGAAAGATATATCCATTTGAATGCAGAGTTCCAAATAATAGCACAGATCGATAAGAAAGACTTCCTCAGTGATCAATGCAAAGAAATAGAGGAAAACCATACAATGGGAAAGACTAGAGATAACTTCAAAAAAATTTAGCGATACCAAGGAAACATTTTATGCAAAGATGGGCACAATAAAGGACAAAATAGTATGGACCTAACAGAAGCAGAGCATATTAAGAAAAGGTGGCAAGAATACACAGAAGAACAAAAAATATATTCATGACCCAGATAACAATGTTGGTGTGATCACTCACCGGAGCCAAATATCCTGGAATACAAAGTCAAATGGACTTTAGGAAGCATCACTGTGAACAAAGCTGGTGGAAGTGATGGAATTCCAGCTGAGCTACTTCAAATCCTAAATGATGATGCTGTGAAAGTGCTGCACTCAATATGCCAGCGAATTTGGAAAACTCAGCAGTGGCCACAGGACTGGAAATGGTCAGTTTTCATTCCAATCCCAAGAAAGGCAATGCCAAAGAAAGTTCAAACACTGCACAATTGCACTCATAGCACACACCAGAAAAGTAATGCTCAAAATTCTCTGAGTCAGGCTTCAACTGTATATGAACCATGACCTTCCAGATCTTCAAACTGGATTTAGAAAAGTGAAGTCGCTCAGTTGTGTCCGACTCTTTGCGACCCCATGGATTGTAGCCTACCAAGCTCCTCTGTCCATGGGATTTTCCAGGCAATAGTACTGGAGTGGATTGCCATTTCCTTCTCCAGAGGATCTTCCCAACCCAGGGATCTAGGCAGAGTCAAATTTTTCAACATCCATTGGATCATGGAAAAGCAAGAGAGTTCCAGAAATCATTTATTTCTGCTTTATTTATTGTGCAAAAACTTTTGACTGTGTGGATCACTGCAAACTGTGGGAAATTCTTAGAGATGTGAATACCAGACCACCTGCCTTGTAAGAAATCTGTATGCAGATCAAGAAGCAACAATGAAAACTGGACATGGAACAACAGACTGGTTCCAAATAGGAAAAGGTGTACATCAAGGCTGCATATTGTCACCCTGCTTATTTAACTTATATGCAGAGAACATCATGCGAAATTCCTGGATGGATGAAGCATAAGCTGGAATCAACATTGCCGGGAGAAATATCAATAACCTCATATATGCAGATGACACCACCCTTATGGCAAAAAGTGAAGAAGAACTAAAGAGCCTCTTGAGGAAAGTGAAAGAGGAGAGTGAAAATGTTGGCCCAAAACTTAACATTCAGATCATGGTGACTGTCCCCATCATTTCATGGAAAATAGGTGGGAAAACAATAGAAACAGTGAAAGACTTTATTTTCTTGAGCTTCAAAATCACTGCATATTATGACTGCAGCCATGGTATTAAAAGATGCTTACTCCTTAGAAGAACAGCTATGACCAACCTAGACAGCATATTAAAAAGCAGAGGCTTTCCTTTACCAACAAAGGTCCATCTTCAAAGCTATGGTTTTTCCAGTAGTCATGTATGGATATGAGAGTTGGGCTATAAAGAAAATTGACTACTGAAGAATTGATGCTTTTGAACTGTGGTGTTGGGAAAGACTCTTGATACTACTTTGGACTGTAAGGAGATCTAACCACTCAATCCTAATGAAAAGCAGTTCTGAATATTCCCTGGAAGGTCTGATGCTAAAGCTGAAACTCCAATACTTTGGCCACCTGATGTGACGACCTGACTCCTTGGAAAAGCCCCTGATGCTTGGAAAGATTGAAGGCAGCAGGATTAGGGGACGATAGAGGATGAGATTGTTGGATGGCATCACCCACTCGATAGACAGGGTTTGAGCAAACTTTGGGCTTTAGTGATGGACAGAGAAGCCTGAAATGCTGCAGTCCAATGGGTCGCAAATTGTTGGATATGACAGAGTGACTGAACTGAAGTGAACTGAAAGGTATGCTGCATATAAGCATGGAGACTCTTGACTATTTGGATGTGAAAGTTGCTGATGCTTGCTCTGGCTTAGCTCTCATCAATCCATCCATCATTATCCATCAGAATGTCGAGGAGCTGATCACTCCTTTGGACAATTAACATAAAACTTCTTACTATCTTCCCCAAGTTTGGACACGTAGTTTTGAGGGCATGAGCCACTGTGTCCAACTTTACTTGGCAAAAAAATAAAATTATTCTGTTCTACTTTATTTAAAACTCTGTCTCTGAGATTTTATTTGGCATGGTGTACAGAAAAGCTGTATTAAAAAAAAGCATTGAATGCTTTCATGGTTTTAATCAAAGTAATAAATAAATAAATAAAGCTATGACTTTTTAAATTTTAGGAACAACTAGTACACAAATCCATGTCTGCCCCCCAAAAAAAATTACACACGTATGGGTTTAAAAGTGAAATTTGCTATTTATCTACCTCTATAATTTCCTTATTTACACTGCTGCTGCTAAGTCGCTTCAGTCGTGTCCGACTCTGTACGACCCCACAGACGGCAGCCCACCAGGCTCCCCCATCCCTGGAATTCTCTAGGCAAGAATATTGGAGTGGGTTGCCATTTCCTTCTCCAATGCATGAAAATGAAAAGTGAAAGTGAAGTCGCTCAGTCGTGTCCAACTCTTAGCGACACTATGGACTGTAACCTACCAGGCTCCTCCGTCCATGGGATTTTCCAGGCAAGAGTACTGGAGTGGGGTGCCATTGCCTTCTCCATTACTTACACTATACACACTATACACATACAATCAATGTGTGTAATTACAGATGTTTTCCTAGTGTTATAAGTGTTCCAGGAAAATATCTTGAATTTACTTCAGTAAAGGGCTATACAATGTAAATATTAATATCAAAGTATTAATGAGAAATAAGAGAATTTAAAATAAATACTAAAAGTTTAGTATTCATTTAGGGTCTCTCAATCAATGTTGAAGAATAAATTTAGTGAGATAAAACATCCTTCCTTTTCCCTAAATGAAATTTTATATTGATATCTATTCCTTCTGAAAATCATATTCCTATAATTCATTTTCTTGTATGCCTTTATTCATCATTAGTTTTTTCAATTTATTTGTGTTATTTATTTGGAGTGTGATTTATTTCAGGTGAAAAGAGCTCAGGAATCTATAGACTTTTTCTTCTTGTTTTTAAACTCAAACTGAGAGTATTTGTTTCTATTGTTATGTTACTAAATCCACATTTATTATCTTAAAAATTAAAAAGTGTGTTTTATTTATATACAATAGAGTAAAGAAGGTAGAAATCCTGAACTTATATATCTTGCATCAGTCCAGTACTCCTTACTATAATAACTAGAAAAAAAGGGAAAAAATGAGTTAAATGCCAACGATATAGTTTTTAAGATATTAGAAAACTGCTGAAGTAAACAAGACTGTAGGCACCAGGATCCCCCAAAGAGGGAACTTTGTAGCTGATTCTGTCTTGGGGCATTTGCATATTCTTGGCACAAATCCTAGCCAACACCAAGAATGATGGCTTTGCTAGTAGGCGAGAAACCAGCAGAATTTTGGCAGTATCACAGGGTTGGGGACAAAAGTGGAGTTTAGGGATGCCAAAGCAGCCAAGAATTGGAGGGAGCCAATTGGAGGGAGCCAATGAGATTGGAAAGACAGGGAACTGATCCAACAACTGTCAATTTCCCCTGAGGTGCATACTGAGTATTTGAATTTCAAAGAGTAGGGCAATAAGAAACTAGACAGAAAGCTGCTGGAGGGCAGAGCTAACTGTTCCACAGTCTTGCAAAGCAAAGAAGAAAAAACTGTAGTTCAGAAATTGTCAAAGAGGTGAGCATTTATAATCACTCCAGGATTTCAACTGAGACCTTTTAAGGAATGTACCAAATTCAGGATGAACCAGAGGTGGACTGGACATTATAACGACAGCAGTCAAATTCAAGTCAGCCCAGTGTCTGACTGGATTAAGCTTATCTACTTTCAGCCAATGCATCTTCCAAAAGAGATGGTGAACTTTCTAGATGATGATGATATCATCCATATACTTAAAGTAGATTTTATTAACATGACCAAAAAATGGACTACAAGTTGCTGAATTTCACCAGAAAGTGAAATTTGTTAAATAAGATTTTAGAATTGAAAAATGCAATATCTTTCTTAAAATAGTTAATCCCAACTCAATAATGAGAAACCAACTGGAAAATACCTACTAAGGGGCATTGTACAAAAGACCAAGACTAGTCAAATCTGTCAAAGTCACCAAAAACAAGGAAAATCTGAGAAACTGCCATAGTGAAGAAAAGCCTAGGGAGATAGGGTGGCTAAATGTTATGGATTAGATCATGAAATGGGATTCCCTGGTGGCTCAGGTGGTAAAGAATCTGCCTGCAATGCAGGAGACCCAAGTTCAATCCCTGGGTCAGGAAGATACCCTGGAGAAGGGAATGGCTCTCCATTCCAATATTCTTGCCTGGAGAATTTCATGGACAGAGGATCCTGGTGGGTTACATAAAGTCCATGAGGGCTTACATAAAGTGTCAGACAGACTGACTGAATAATACTTTCACTTCTTCAGATCATGAAACAGAAAAGGGACTTTTGATAAATGTGAAGTAAAACTCAGTAAAATATGAGCATTTGTTATTAGTAATGTATCTATACAAATTCATTATTTGTAACAAATATGACACACTACATTAAGATGTTAATAGAAGGGGAAAATGGGTGGGGATATAGAATAGTCTTTATGTATGTATTTCATTGTACTGATCATTAAGAATTGTTTATTATAAGAAAATTTATTCCCCCAACTCACTTTTGAAGGATAAGATGTTTCAATCCATAAAATTTTTTTTTAATTTTTATTTTAACTTTAGTTTACTTTACAATACTGTACTGGTTTTGCCAAACATTGACATGAATTCACCACGAGTGTACATGTGTTCCCAAACATGAATCCCCTCCCACCTCCTACCCCATAACATCTCTCTGGGTCCTCCCCATGCACCAGCCCCAAGTATCCTGTATCCTGTATTGAACATAGACTGGCAATTCATTTCTTACATGATAGTATACATGTTTCAATGTCATTCTCCCAAATCATCCCACCCTCTCCCTCTCCCCAGAGCCCAAAAGTTCACTCTATAGATCTGAGTCTCTTTTGTTGTCTCACATACAGGGTCATCATCACCATCTTTCTAAATTCCATATATATGCGTTAGTATACTGTATTGGTGTTTTTCTTTCTGGCTTACTTCACTCTGTATAATCGGCTCCAGTTCCATCCATCTCCTTAGAACTGATTCAAATGTATTCTTTTTAATGGCTGAGTAATACTCCATTGTGTATATGTACCACAGCTTTCTTATCCATTCATCTGCTGATGGACATCTAGGTTGTTTCCATGTTCTGGCTATTATAAACAGTGCTGCAATGAACATTGGGGTACATGTGTCTCTTTCTATTCTGGTTTCCTCGGTGTGTATGCCCAGCAGTGGGATTGCTGGGTCATAAGGCAATTCTATTTGCAATTTTTTAAGGAATCTCCACACTGTTCTCCATAGTGGCTGTACTAGTTTGCATTCCCACCAACAATGTAAAAGGGTTCCCTTTTCTCCACACCCTCTCCAGCATTTATTGCTTGCAGACTTCTGGATCGCAGCCATTCTGACTGGTGTGAAGTGGTACCTCATTGTGGTTTTGATTTGCATTTCTCTGATAATGAGTGATGTTGAGCATCTTTTCATGTGTTTGTTAGCCATCCGTATGTCTTCTTTGGAGAAATGTCTATTTAGGTCTTTGGCCCATTTTTTGATTGGGTCATTTATTTTTCTGGAATTGAGCTGCATAAGTTGCTTGTATATTTTTGAGATTAGTTGTTTGTCAGTTGCTTCATTTGCTATTATTTTCTCCCATTCAGAAGGCTGTCTTTTCACTTTGCTTATATTTTCCTTTGTTGTGCAGAAGCTTTTAATTTTGATTAGATCCCATTTGTTTATTTTTGCTTTAATTTCCAGAATTCTGGGGGGTGGATCATAGAGGATCCTGCTGTGATTTATGTCGGAGAGTGTTTTGCCTATGTTCTCCTCTAGGAGTTTTATAGTTTCTGGTCTTACATTTAGATCTTTAATCCATTTTGAGTTTATTTTTGTGTGTGGTGTTAGAAAGTGATCTAGTTTCATTCTTTTACAAGTTGTTGACCAATTTTCCCAGCACCACTTGTTAAAGAGATTGTCTTTACTCCATTGTATATTTTTGCCTCCTTTATCAAAGATAAGGTGTCCATAGGTGTGTGGGTTTATCTCTGGGCTTTCTATTTTGTTCCATTGATCTATATTTCTGTCTTTGTGCCAGTACCATACTGTCTTGATGACTGTGGCTTTGTAGTAGAGCTTGAAGTCAGGCAAGTTGATTCCTCCAGCTCCATTCTTCTTTCTCAAGATTGCTTTGGCTATTCGAGGTTTTTTGTATTTCCATATAAATCTTGAAATTATTTGTTCTAGTTCTGTGAAAAATACCGCTGGTAGTTTGATAGGGATTGCATTGAATTTGTAGATTGCTTTGGGTAGTATACTCATTTTCACAATATTAATTCTTCCGATCCATGAACATGGTATATTTCTCCATCTATTAGTGTCCTCTTTGATTTCTTTCATCAGTGTTTTATAGTTTTCTATATATAGGTCTTTAGTTTCTTTAGGTAGATATATTCCTAGGTATTTTATTCTTTTCGTTGCAATGGTGAATGGAATTGTTTCCTTAATTTCTTTTTCTACTTTCTCATTATTAGTGTAAAGGAATGCAAGGGATTTCTGTGTGTTGATTTTATATCCTGCAACTTGACTATATTCGTTGATTAGCTCTAGTAATTTTCTGGTGGAGTCTTTAGGGTTCTCTATGTAGAGGATCATGTCATCTGCAAACAGTGAGAGTTTTACTTCTTCTTTTCCAATGTGGATTCCTTTTATTTCTTTTTCTGCTCTGATTGCTGTGGCCAGAACTTCCAGAACTATGTTGAATAGTAGCGGTGAGAGTGGGCACCCTTGTCTTGTTCCTGACTTTAGGGGAAATGCTTTCAATTTTTCACCATTGAGGATAATGTTTGCTGTGGGTTTGTCATATATAGCTTTTATTATGTTGAGGTATGTTCCTTCTATTCCTGCTTTCTGGAGAGTTTTTATCATAAATGGATGTTGAATTTTGTCAAAGGCCTTCTCTGCATCTATTGAGATAATCATATGGCTTTTATTTTTCAATTTGTTAATGTGGTGAATCACATTGATTGATTTGCGGATATTGAAGAATCCTTGCATCCCTGGGATAAAGCCCACTTGATCATGGTGTATGATCTTTTTAATGTGCTGTTGGATTCTGATTGCTAGAATTTTGTTGAGGATTTTTGCATCTATGTTCATCAGTGATATTGGCCTGTAGTTTTCTTTTTTTGTAGCATCTTTGTCAGGTTTTGGTATTAGGGTGATGGTGGCCTCATAGAACGAGTTTGGAAGTTTACCTTCTTCTGCAATTTTCTGGAAGAGTTTGAGTAGGATAGGTGTTAGCTCTTCTCTAAATTTTTGGTAGAATTCAGCTGTGAATCCGTCTGGACCTGGGCTTTTGTTTGCTGGAAGATTTCTGATTACAGTTTCAATTTCCGTGCTTGTGATGGGTCTGTTAAGGTTTTCTATTTCTTCCTGGTTTAGTTTTGGAAAGTTGTATTTTTCTAAAAATTTGTCCATTTCTTCCACGTTGTCCATTTTATTGGCATATAATTGCTGATAGTAGTCTCTTATGATCCTTTGTATTTCTGAGTTGTCTGTTGTGATCTCTCCATTTTCATTTCTAATTTTATTGATTTGATTTTTCTCTCTTTGTTTCTTAATAAGTCTGGCTAATGGTTTGTCAATTTTATTTATCCTTTCAAAGAACCAGCTTTTAGTTTTGTTGATTTTTGCTATGGTCTCTTTTGTTTCTTTAGCATTTATTTCTGCCCTAATTTTTATGATTTCTTTCCTTCTACTTACTCTGGGGTTCTCCATTTCTTCCTTTTCTAGTTGCTTTAGGTGTAGAGTTAGGTTATTTATTTGACTTTTTTCTTGTTTCTTGAGGTGTGCCTGTATTGCTATGAACTTTCCTCTTAGCACTGCTTTGATAGTGTCCCACAGGTTTTGGGTTGTTGTGTTTTCATTTTCATTCATTTCTATGCATAATTTGATTTCTTTTTTGATTTGTTCTGTGATTTGTTGGTTATTCAGAAGTGTGTTGTTCAGCCTCCATATGTTGGAATTTTTAATAGTTTTTCTCCTGTAATTGAGATCTAATCTTAATGCATTATGGTCAGAAAAGATGCTTGGAATGATTTCGATTTTTTTGAATTTATCAAGGTTGGATTTATGGCCCAGGATGTGATCTATCCTGGAGAAGGTTCCGTGAGCACTTGAGAAGAAGGTGAAATTCATTGTTTTGGGGTGAAATGTCCTATAGACATCAATTAGGTCTAACTGGTCTATTGTATCATTTAAAGTTTGCGTTTCTTTGTTAATTTTCTGTTTAGTTGATCTGTCCATAGGTGTGAGTGGGGTATTGAAGTCTCCCACTATTATTGTGTTATTGTTGATTTCTGCTTTCATACTTGTTAGCATTTGTCTTACATATTGCGGTGCTCCTATGTTGGGTGCATATATATTTATAATTGTTATATCTTCTTCTTGGATTGATCCTTTGATCATTATGTAGTGGCCTTCTTTGTCTCTTTTCACAGCCTTTGTTTTAAAGTCTATTTTATCAGATATGAGTATTGCCACTCCTGCTTTCTTTTGGTCTCTATTTGCATGGAATATCTTTTTCCAGCCCTTTACTTTCAGTCTGTATGTGTCCCTTGTTTTGAGGTGGGTCTCTTGCAAACAGCATATAGAGGGGTCTTGTTTTTGTATCCATTCAACCAATCTTTGCCTTTTAGTTGGGGCATTCAACCCATTTACATTTAAGGTAATTATTGATAAGTATGATCCCGTTACCATTTACTTTATTGTTTTGGGTTCGGGTTTATACATCCGTTTTGTGTTTCCTGTCTAGAGAATATCTTTTAGCATTTGTTGGAGAGTTGGTTTGGTAGTGCTGAATTCTCTCAACTTTTGCTTGTCTGTAAAGCTTTTGATTTCTCCTTCGTATTTGAATGAGATCCTTGCTGGGTACAGTAATCTGGGCTGTAGATTATTTTCTTTCATCACTTTAAGTATGTCTTGCCATTCCCTCCTGGCCTGAAGAGTTTCTATTGAAAGGTCAGCTGTTATCCTTATGGGAATCCCCTTGTGAGTTATTTGTTGTTTTTCCCTTGCTGCTTTTAGTATTTGTTCTTTGTGTTTGGTCTTTGTTAATTTGATTAGTATGTGTCTTGGGGTGTTTCGCCTTGGGTTTATCCTATTTGGAACCCTCTGGGTTTCTTGGACTTGGGTGATTATTTCCTTCCCCATTTTAGGGAAGTTTTCAACTATTATTTCCTCAAAGATTTTCTCATGGTCTTTCTTTTTGTCCTCTTCTTCTGGGACTCCTATAATTCGAATGTTGGAGCGTTTCATATTGTCCTGTAGGTCTCTGAGATTGTCCTCATTTCTTTTAATTCGTTTTTCTTTTTTCCTTTCTGATTCATTTATTTCTACCATTCTATCTTCTATTTCACTGATCCTATCTTCTGCCTCTGTTATTCTACTATTTGTTGCCTCCAGAGTGTTTCTGATCTCATTTATTGCATTATTCATTATATATTGACTCTTTTTTATTTCTTCTAGGTCCTTATTAAACCTTTCTTGCATTTTCTCAATCCTTGTCTCCAGGCTACTTATCTGTGCTTCCATTTTGATTTCCAGATTTTGCATCATTTTCACTATCAATATTCGGAATTCTTTCTCAGGTAGATTCCCTATCTCTTCCTCTTTTGTTTGGTTTGATGGGCTCTTCTCCTGTTCCTTTACCTGCTGAGTATTCCTCTGTCTCTTCATCTTGGTTATATTGCTGCATTTGGGGTGGTTTCTCTATATTCTGGGAACTTGTGGAGTTTTCTTTATTATGGAGCTTCCTCACTGTGGGTAGCGTTGTATCAGTGGCTTCTCAAAATTTCCTGGTTATGGAGGCTTGTGTTGGAGTTCTGGTGGGTGGAGCTGTGTTTCTTCTCTCTGGAGTGCACTGGAGAGACCAGTAGTGGGTTATGAGACGTCAATGGTTTTGGAGTAATTTTGAGCTGCCTGTATATTAAAGCTCAGGGGTGTGTTCCTTCCTGTGTTGCTGGAGAATTTGCATGGTATGTCTTGCTCTGGAGCTTGTTGGCCCTTGGGCGGGGCTTGGTTTTAGTGTATGTATGGAGGCATTTGATCAGCTCCTATTGGTTAATGTTCCCTGGATTCAGGAATTCTCTGATGTTCTCAGGCTTTGGACTTAAGCCTCCTGCTTCTGGTTTTCAGTTTTATTTTTACAGTAGCCTCTAGACTTCTCCATCTATACAGCACTGATGAAAAAACATCTAGGTTAAAGATGAAAAGATTCTCCACATTGAGGGACACCCAGAGAGGTTCACTGAGTTACATAGAGAAGAGAAGAGGGAGGGGGTGGTTAGAGGAGACTGGAATGAGATGAGGTGGGATCAAAAGAGGAGAGAGCAAGCTAGCCAGTAATCACTTATGTGTGCTCCACAGTCTGGCCTGCTCAGAGATGTTCACGGAGTTATACAGGGAAGAGGAGAGAGAGGAAGTAGACAGGGGTGGTCAGGAGGATAAAAGAGGGAAATGAAAAGGAGAGAGACAGATCCAGCCCGTAGTCAGTTCCCTAAGTGTTCTCCACCATCTGGAACACACAGAGATTCACAGAGTTGGATAGAGAAGAGAGATAGAGGCCACCTGGTGGAGAAAAGGAGAGTCCAAAGGAGGAGAGAGTGGTCAAGCCAGTAATCTCGCTCTCAAGTAAAACTGGGTAGTGAGGTTTGGGTTTTTAAATGTACAAAATTTATGACAAAATCTAAAAAGCAAAGATTAAAAATCTAGAGTAGAGGTTGGATTTTCAAAAACACAATATTAAGAAATGAAGAAGGAAAAAATATTAAAAAATAAAACAAGAAAACAAACAAACAAATGAACAAACAAAAACAAAGCCACAAGAATTATTTAAAAACCCCATCAACAACCTCACAAAGACTATATATGGTGTTTGCTTTAAAAAGTAGGTTTTTTGTTTTTGTTTTGAAGAGAAATAGTTTCAGAAATAAAAATTAAAAGAGAAATAGAGGGCTTATCAATTTTAAAAAGTTAGAAGGAAAAAAAAGGAGGGGAAAAAAAGGGGGGAAAAGGGGGGTAATGGTTGTAAAAATAGTAAAGATATATCTGGCCCTTTCTCTGGAGTTGTGGGCCGTGTGGGGTCACTTTCAAGACAGTTCCCTCTGTTTAACTTCTGTTTGCTGGTCTCTTCCATGTCTGGTTTCCATCCTGGCACGGTGGGGGGGGGTGAACCCCCTTTTTTTTTTGGCTCACTTGTTCAATTGCACTGTGGGGAGGGAGGGATGCTGCACACAAATAACACTGTCGTGTGTACGCAGTGTCTCAGTCCCGCTGGGTCTGCCCCTGCTCGCGGCGCACAAACAGCTCGGGCTCTACGTTTCTCCACCAGGAACCGTCTGAGGCTGGTCCTAGGCTGCGTGCCCTTCCCCGGTCTAAGCCGCTCGGGTTCGGCGCTCAGGTATCCCCCAGAAGCACAATTGGTTTGGGACTGCGTTTCGTGCGTGCCCTTCCAGGGTCAGAGTGTCTCAGGTGTTTGGCGAACGCAGTCTCTGCGACTTGTCACGTTTCTCGCCTCTGCTGCTCAGTTTTCTGGGTGTACCGCTGGCGCCCCTTGTGAGGCAGATGATGACATACCAGCACCCACAGAAGTTTTAGCAAAGAAGCCTGCTTGCCGTTTGGTAGGGAAAGTCTCTCCAGGGCTGTGATTGTCCTTTTCCAGCCATTACGGCTCTGGCTGCCTGTCCCTGGCAGGGGATGGTCTGCAGCCAGCTATTTCCGTTCTGTCCTTTGTTCTGTGTGCGGTCCTGGCGGTGTCTTATGTTCGAGCTTTTCGCTTGGTTAGCTATCCCGCAGTCTGGTTTACTAGCCCAAGTTAGTTCGTTCTGGTTACGTGTTGGGTGTTCCTGCCTGATTCTTACAAAGCCCTGCAGCCCACGCCTCCTGCACATCCCTGCCCTGCCCCCACTTGCTAGTTGCAGATGCAGGTGTCTGTGCTGCTTTTCCGCTGGAGAAGTTACTGTTGGGCTTGTAATCTGATGGCTTTAATTATTCATTTATTTATCCTTCCTGTTATGTTGCCCTCTATGCTTCCAAGTCTCGCCACACACTCGGCAGAGAGAGTGTTTCCTGGTGTTTGGAAACCTCTCTTCTTAAAGTTCCTTTCCCTGGACGGGCTTCCCTACCCAGGACGGAGCTCCCTCCTCACCTCCTTTGTCTCTTTTTTCGTCTTTTATATTTTTTCCCTACCTGTTTTTGAAGGCAATGATCTGCTTTTCTGGGTGCCTGATGTCCTCTGCCAGCATTCAGAAGTTGTTTTGTGGAGTTTGCTCAGTGTTGAAATGTTCTTTTGAGTAATTTGTGAGGGAGAAAGTGGTCTCTCCGTCCTATTCCTCCGCCATCTTCTCCTGTCATTTCTCAATCCATAAACTGTTATACTGATAGACAATAGTGCTTAATTTGTTATCAAGGTTCATGGAAGAAAATGCAGGGCGTTTTTCTTGGCTCTGTTTGGAATGAGTTAGAGCAAAAAACTGTAGAGAATATTAAAACAATTAGAAAATCAACTTCACACATTGATTGTGAATATTTCTTTCATGAAGGTAGTCATCCTTGTGTAGAAGACAGGGAAACTTCCACCTGTTTTATGTAAGTGATCTTGAAATGAATGAGGAGAGTACCTGGAGTGGCAGGAATAATGCCAGAGAAATAATGTGAAGAGTGCAAAGCAAAAGTTAGGAAGCAATAATCCAGATACAAGACAAGGTCAGAGGCAAACGAAGAGCCCAATAATTGCACAGATTCAGTGGAGGATGACATATAGGAGTGAAGCTGGAATTACTGAACTGAATTGAACTGAACAGAAATTTGCAGCTACCTTGGGAATAAATAAGACTAGCATAAATAGGGAAGAATAGATGGACTTCTATTGATATGCTTATAAAATTTTAATCAATTGAAAATTTAAGCAGACTTCTAGTAAGTGCTTATAAGAAATCCTTATAAAATGTACAGGAATATATTATTACCATTATCAAATTTGCAATGAGAGCTTCAGTTTATGGAGGGATTACTTATTTCAGAACTTAGGGTCCCTCAAGTAAAAATAATAAATATCTGATAAGATGGCAGAGGAGTAAGTGGATGTAGACTACATCTCTCTCTACGGATAGATCAGTAATACACCTTCAGACACAGAAGTTCATGCAGAACACAAGCTGAGAGCAGACAGGAGTACCTGATCAGTGGGAAAGAACATACAGAACCATGCAAAACTTAGTAGTACAAAGGAACTAGGAGGGAAAACAGGAGTGTTAGTAGGACTGGACCTGCCCTCAGCTGGTGGGGGGAACTGAAACGGGTCCTATCCCCACATTGGGGCAATTGTCTGAGTTAGAAGAGAAACATTTAAGAGTGAACAGCTGATTTGTGGCAGCCTAAATGGAATGAGAATCAGACAGTCCTTGCTGCAGTCACACATACCTCAGTCAGGGACACAGGTCCCCTGGAAGGTGCAGTAGCTGGGGGCTGGGGTTAGGGATTGTGGAGTAATCTCAGGGCAAGGGTTGCTGTTGACTGCAGAGAGCTGGATTGAGATGATGTGAGGGAGGAGATTGTGGTGGGAAATTCCTGTGGAGGAAATGGAAGGAAGGCATGGAAGCAAGGTGATACTGCTGAGTCACATGTAGGGGTGGAGACATCACAATAACCTCTCTCTCCCCACATGCTAACATCAGCAACTGGACAATAGGGAGGCTGGCCCATCAAATGCCTGATGCACTGAACTACAGATTAGGACCCCAGCCAGGGGTGCCCCTCTATGTGCCTGATGCACCAATCAATAGAGAAGTACCCTGGGCAAGGGAGCCCTCTAAGTGCCTGAATGGGCAGAGTTATGGAGAAAGACTGGCCAAAGAGGGCTTCTGATCACCAGCTACAAGAGACTCAAAAAAAAAAAAAGACTGATAAGGCCATGACTCCTATGGTGGAGGCAGTCTGTGTCCCTGCACACTTGGCATTGCCAGGGTCCCTGCAAGCCAAGCAGCTGTACCACCTTCATGCTCAACTCTCACTGGGCAGAGCTGCCACAGGCAAAAAAGTCTTGCATCTATGATCACAGGGTCACTTTGGTAGTGTCCAAGCCTCTGTGACCCTGTAGACTGTGGCCTGCCAGTCTTCTCTGTCAGGGAGGCAAGGGGCAGGGAGGGGGGTTCTCCAGGCAAGAATATTGGAGCGTATTGGCCAATACAGTTTGCCATACCCTTCTAGAGCACTGTATTTTCTGCTGCCCTAGCCACCAACTCCCCTGAGTATCTGATGCTGCCAGAACTCCTGTGACCCTAGCAGCTGCACCACCTCCACATCTGGCCCTCCAAACCTGACATGAGTTTGACAGGGGCAAACCCAAGTCCTGTAGGGCAACCTCAGGAGCAAACCCCAGTGGATGACCCACATGCAGAAGTAGAAATAAAATAATTGAACCAGGGGTAGTGTGGCTAAGGAAGAAGACCCAAAACCTTCCCACCAGGTGTACAAGCTGCAGATTAAATCCACATGATTAACTAGGCAGACTCTATGTCCATGGAATATATAAAATGTCATTGAGAGCTCCCACAAAAGAAAACTCACTAGTTCTGAATGCTGTGGACATTGAAGGTAAGAACACAAAGGAGTAGGACCAGATTAGCATCTGAGCTGCCCTCACAGCAGGTCAAGAGATCAGCACAGTGTTGGAAGGCATCCTAGGGAGGTGAGGTGGACTGTGACTCCCAGTGAAGGAAAAGACTCTAACAGAAGTGTCTCAAGAAAAACATTTATTATTCTTATTTTTTGACTTGTTCTGTAGATTCTCTTGCTTCCCCCCACCCCGATAGTAGTTGTTGATTTTATTAGCACTATGAAATCTAATTAAGCTTTTGAGCTTTTTTTTTTTCTCTCAGTCACATTTTTTAATGTTGTTAAAAAGCTCTGCCTCTATATTGCGCTTCTGCAGTTCTGTGGAGCTTAACTTTTCTTTTTTCTCTCTTTTTAATTTTTAACTGCATAAACATATTACTATTTTTTCTACATATATTCCTTTGTTTGCTTTTCCTACTGTTATTTTCCCCTTGAAGTTAATTTTAATGTATATAAATAATCTTCATTTACCTCTATTTAACTTTGCATATCTATTCTTTATTTCTTTTCTTTCCTCTTAACATATTTGTTATTTTCGTTGCTCTATCCCCCACCTGGCACCTTACTTTAGTTTTGTTTTCCAGTTTGTGCTTTAGTTAGTTTTGTCCTGGTAGATATAATTTTTGGTTTCTCTTGATTCCCAGGACAATATATTTTACTTTATTTTTGTTGGACCGTTTTGATTTTGCTTATGGGTGTATATGTATATATGTATATTGTCACAGTTTTTATTGTGATTATAAGAATCTGCCTCTACATGGGGCATTTGCAGTTCCATGGAGTTTTCCTCCACACCCCCCAACTTTTCCCTTCCTTCTTCCATTTTTTTTCTTTTTCCTTATTTATAATTTTATTTTTTAAACTATTATTTTTTTCTACATTTGTTTATTTGTTTTTCTTGTCTACTGTTATTTTCTCCTTACAGCTAATCTTTAATGTATAGAAATCTTCATCTACCTCTATTTAACTTTGTATATCATTTCTTTCTTTTCTTTCTTTCCTTTCCTCTCAACATATGTGTTAGATTTGTCTTCATTGCTTTATTCCCCACCTGGCACCTTGCTTTAGTTTCGTTTTCTACTTTGTGCTTTAGTTAGTTTTGTTCTTAACTGGTAAATAAAATTTTTGATTTCCTTTGTTCACCAGGTCAATCTACTGTACTTTATTTTTGTTGCACTGTTTTGACTTTGCTTATGGGGGCAAGAATACACAGAAGAACTGTACAGAAAAGATCTTCATGACCCAGAGAATCACAATGGTGTGATCACTCACCTAGAGCCAGACATCCTGGAATGTGAAGTCAAGTGGGCCTTAGAAAGCATCACTACAAACAAAGCTAGTGGAGGTGATGGCATTCCAGCTGAGCTATTTCAAATCCTGAAAGATGATGCNAGGAGGAGAAAGGGATGGCAGAGAATGAGATGCCTGGATGACATCACTGACTCAGTAGACGTGAGTGTGAGTGAACTCTGGGAGATGGTGATGGACAGGGACGCCTGGCATGCTGTGATTTATGGGGTAGCAGAGAGTCGAACATGAGTGAGTGACTGAACTGAACTGATGAGTGTATATGTATATGTGTATATGTATATGTGTAATTATTTTAATTATTATTTTCTTCATTTTGTAACTGCCATTTGTCTGGGGTTCATCTTTGGTTTCTTGCTTTTGGATATTTGTTTTAATATCACTTAATGTCATAACAAACCACTTGTGGAAACTTTGTTCCTGACCAGAGATAAAGCCCCGAGCCTTTGGATTTGGAGCACTGACTACAAGAGCCAGGACTATCAGAGAAATAACCCAAGGGATTATCAAATAGTGAGAAGTCACACAAAGGAAACCAGTTGAATAGAAGACCCAGCATCACCTAACCATCAGTAGTACCCTGTGCAGGAAGCCTCATCTAGACAACAAACAAAAGTGAGATCAAACTCAATCATCAGCAGACCGGATTACCACCTCACTCAGCCTTGCCCATCAGAGGATGAACAAACAAAAAAAGTCAGCATAAATCTCACCTTATATGAAGTTTACACTAACCATTGGACCAACCTTAGGAGGGAAGAAATGAAAAGGAAGAAAAAGAATTCAAGGCTAGGAAAAGGAGACCTCAAACACAATAAGTTTAAAAAAATAATGAAAAGGCAGAGAAATACTGCACAAATGAACAAACTAGAAACACAGAAGTCCAAATAAATGAAGAGGAAATAGGCAAACTACCTGAAAATGAATTCAGAATAATGATAGTAAAGATGATCAAAAACCTTGAAAACCAAATGGAGAAATTGCAAGAATCATTAACAAATACCTAGAAGAATTAAAGAACAAACATTCAGAAACAACACAATTACTGAAATTGAAAATACCCTGGAAGAAATCAATAGCAGCATATCTGAAGCACACGAACAAATCAGTGAGCTGGAAGATAAAATGGTGGAAAAAACTTCTGAAGAGCAGAATAAAGTAAAAAGTATGAAAAGAACTGAGGATAGTCTCAAAAACCTCTGAAACCATATCAAATGCACCAACATTTGAATTATAAGAGTCCCAGAAGAAAAAGAGGAAAAGAAAGTGTACAAGAAAATATGAAGAGATTATAGTTGAAAATTTCCCCAACATGGAAAGGAAATAGTCAAGTTCAAGAGGTACTAAAAGTGCCATACAGGATAAACCCAAGGGGAAACATGCCAAGACACATACTAATCAAACTAACAAAGAATATTAAAAGCTGCAAGGGAGAAGCAACAAGTAACATACAAGGGAAACTCCATACACTTAACAGCTGATCTTTCAGCAGAAACTCTGCAGGCCAGAAGGGAATGACAGGATATATTTATCGTACTGAAAGGGAAAAATTTACAACCAATATTACTGTATACAGCAAAGATCTCATTCAAAATTGATGGAGAAATAAAAAATTTTTCAGACAAGCAAAAGTAAAAAGAATTTAGTACCACCAAACCAGCTTTACAACAAATGTTAAAGGGACTTACATAGTCAAGAAATACAAGAGAAGAAAAAAGATCTACAAAACCAACCCCAAACAATGAAGAAAATGGCAATAGTAACATATATATCAATAATTACTTTAAAAGGATTAAATGCTCCAAACAAAAGAAACAGACTGGATGAATGGATACAAAAACAAGACCCATATATATGCTGTCTACAAGAAACCCACTTCAGACCTAAAGACGTGAAAAGACTGAAAATGAGAGGATGGAAAAATAGGCGGGCCAGCGCACTAAGCACGGCCGCGAGCTACCCCACGTCCGAAGTCAGGGACAGCGGCCCAGAGTGCCAGGCTGTGACGGCGCAGGAACGGCCGGGAGGAGACACCCTGCGTCCAAGGTCAGGGGCAGCAGCCGAGAGGAGCTACCCCACGTCTGAGGCCAGTGGTGGCCGGAAGGAGACACCCCGCGTCCGAGGTCAGGGTGGCGGCTGGGAGGAGCTACTCAGCATCCGAGGCCAGTGGTGGCCGGGAGGAGACACCCCACATCCGTGGTCAGGGGCGGCCCGGAGAAGCCATCTTGCGCCTGAGGCCAGGAGCGGTGACCCTGAGGAGCCACCCAAGCCCAAGGCCAGGGGCAGCAGCTGGGAGGAGCTACCCACAACCGAGGCCAGGGCCGGCCGCCAGGAGGATCAACCCGAGGAGTGGTGGCTGAGCAGGCACAGGGGGGCCTAGAGGAGCTATACCACGTTGAAAGTCAGGAACAGAGGCGGTAAGGAGATACCCCTCGTCCAAGGTAGGGAGCAGCGGCTGTGCTTTGCTGGAGCAGCCCTGAAGAGATACCCCACACCCAAGGTAAGAGAAACCCAAGTAAGATGGTAGGTGTTGCAAGAGAAACCATACTCAGAGAAAACTAGTCAATCTAATTACACTAGGACCCAGTGAAACTAAGCCATGCCTATGGGGCAACCCAAGATGGGTGGGTCATGGTGGAGAGATCTGACAGAATGTGGTCCACTGGAAAAGGGAATGGCAAGCCACTTTAGTATTCTTGCCTTGAAAACCGCATGAACAGTATGAAAAGGCAAAATGATAGGATACCGAAAGAGGAATTCCCCAGGTCATCAGGTGCCCAGTATGCTACTGGAGATCAGTGGAGATATAACTCCAGAAAGAATGAAGGAATGGAGCCAAAGCAAAACAAAACAAACAAACAAACAAACAAAAAAAAAACTCAGTCGTGGATGTGACTGGTGATAGAAGCAAGATCCAATGCTATAAAGATCAATATTGCATAGGAACCTGGAATGTCAGATCCATGAATCAAGGCAAATTGGAAGTGATCAAACAAGAGATGGCAAGGGTGATCATCAACATTCTAGGAATCAGCGAACTAAAATGGACAGGAATGGGTGAATTTAACTCAGATGACCATTATATCTACTACTGCTGGCAGGAATCCCTCAGAAGAAATGGAGTAGCCATCATGGTCAACAAAGGAGTCTGAAATGTAGTACTTGGATGCAATCTCAAAAATGCCAGAATGATCTCTGTTCATCTCCAAGGCAAACCATTCAATATCACAGTTATCCAACTCTATGCCACAACCAGTAACACTGAAGGAAATGAAGTTGAACGATTTTATGAAGACCTACAAGACCTTTTAGAACTAACACCCAAAAAAGATGTCCTTTTCATTATAGGGGACTGGAATGCAAAAGTAGGAAGTCAAGAAACACCTGGAGTAACAGGCAATTGGCCTTGGAATGTGGAATGAAGCAGGGCAAAGACGAATAGAGTTTTGCCAAGAAAATGCACTGGTCATAGCAAAGACCCTCTTCCAGCAACACAAGAGAAGACTCTACACATGGACATCACCAGATTGTCAACACCGAAATCAGATTGATTATATTCTCTACAGCCAAAGATGGAGAAGCTCTATAGAGTCAACAAAAACAAGACCAGGAATTGACTGTGGCTCAGATCATGAACTCCTTTATTACCAAATTCAGACTCAAATTGAAGACAGTAGGGAAAACTGCTATACCATTCAGGTATGACCTCAATCAAATCCCTTATGATTATACAGTGGAAGTGAGAAATAGATTTAAGGGCCTAGATCTGATAGATAGAGTGCCTGATGAACTATGGAATGAAGTTCCTGACATTGTACAGGAGACAGGGATCAAGACCATCCCATGAAAAAGAAATGCAAAACAGCACAATGGCTATCTGGGGAGGCCTTACAAATAGCTGTGAAAAGAAGAGAGGTGAAAAGCAAAGGACAAAAGGAAAGATATAAGCATCTGAATGCAGAGTTCCAAAGAATAGCAAGAAGAGATAAGAAAGCCTTCTTCAGTGATCAATGCAAAGATATAGAGGAAAAGAACAGAATAGGAAAGACTAGAGAGCTCTTCAAGAAAATTAGAGATACCAAGGGAACATTGCATGCAAAGATGGGCTCGATAAAGGACAGAAATGGTATGGACCTAATAGAAGCAGAAGATATTAAGAAGAGGTGGCAAGAATACATGGAGGAACTGTACAAAAAGATCTTCATGACCCAGATAATCATGATGATGTGATCACTGATCTAGTGCCAGACATCTTGGAATGTGAAGTCAAGTGGGCCTTAGAAAGCATCACTA